>JBBJLS010099710.1:0-20519 GCA_037577275.1 Bryconaethiops microstoma | reverse complement strand
AAATGCACAGTTTATATTTATCTACACCTGCACATCACACTTGTCTTCACTTACTTATTTGTATTTCTTATCTTGTTTTATTTTTTTAATATATATTTCTTTAAACCATGTTGATGGAACAGACCTCCCACTTAACTAAGTGAGACTTTTTGAAGTAAGCCAGACTTTCCTTTAAGCCAGTTTCGTGGAATACCCCCGAGGTTCTTGACCTCTTCCCTGTAACCTGACTCGTTATTGTTCGAAATCAGACCTATATTGATTGTGTCATCCACAAACTTGGCTTTGCTGTTGTGTGTTTGGGGGGCGGGGGAGCGTTTGTCAAACATCCCTGTGGGGTCCCAGTGTTTAATGTTGTAAAGGTGTGGGACTATTTACCCATGCACACTGAATGTGATCTGTTGGTAAGAAAGTCCAGAATCCAGTTGCATAGGTGTGTATTCAGTCTGAGGTTGTTTAGTGTGATGGCCAACTTTATGGGGGAGATGGTGTTAAAAGCGGATTTATAATAGCTGTCCTGTTGCTCCATGTCTGGCAGGACAGTGTGAAGTACAGTGAAATGGCGTCTCCAGTTGACTGGTTTTGGTCCAGGAAGGGGGATGTGGTTATTTTAAAATGTTTTAGGACCAGCCACTCAAAACACTTCAGAACAATTAGGGTCTGGGTGATAGTCATTCAGAGACATGTCCTCTGCCTATTTCGGAACAGGGATGATTGTGGCAGACTAGAAGGAGGTTGGGATGGTGGCCTGTTCCAGGGATACATAAAACAGGCTGGTGAAGACTGCACTCAGTCCTGCACAGTGTTTTGCATTCATCCAAGAATGTAAAAACAGGCTTCAGGTCATCAGGGAGGGATGAGTTTGCTTCTGTAGCCTCATGAATGCCGGCTCTCTTAACCCGCTTCTGCTTCCTCTGCCATCTCTGTCTTTGCTGCCTCTTTGTCGGGGTGGTAATCCAGGCAGGACTGTGATGATTCGCTCCTCTAACCTCCCCAGTGACTCTGCACACACAAACAGATATTATTATATATTTTCCATTTTCCATACTCAGCATATTAACTGTGCAGCCTTTGGACTGTTTGTATTTAGTAGCTTTCCTCACAAACAGAAACAGATGAAAGGTCAGACTCAAATTTGAAGAAGCTTTACGGATCCTGGTCCACAATTAAAAAGTAGAGCATGCACTAAAATGCATTACAAGGTTTACTTAGAGAAAAATCTGTCCCTCATTTCTACCTGCATATACCCAGCTACAGGATATCACCAACTCTGTTTTCTCTCACACATGTGCACTGAAGTGTTGGTTTCATCTCGTTTCTATAAAAAGACCCACACAGTTCCCACAAGCCTTCTCTCAAAGCCCCCAAGCCAACTCCCAACTCCCAATATCTGTTCAGAGGCTGCGCTCAACCATAGTCTGGAGTCTGTTATCTGTCAGGGCTGTAGAAAGGTCTGACAGCTATTTTGTGTGCTGCCAAGTTTAATGTGAAGCAGGGAAATCCCTGTGTGTGTTTGTGTGAGAACAGTTCTACCAGCAGGATTTGGGTCCTTGCAAATTCAGCAAAATGGAAAACTGAAAGTTCAGTATCTTGTTTTATTGTTTTAAGGTCCTTGGTGAGATGCAAGATGGTTTTTACAACTTACACAAATTGGTGCTCTTAGGTCTTAGAGATCTACTTTTGGCAAGACCCCACCCCCACCCGTTTCTGATGAAGAACAGCCCAGTATAAACCCAACTGTCTACATTACCTTGTTGGTGTTTCTTGGGAAATTAAGGAGCAGACTTTTAATTTATAGAAAATTTGATCATTACTGGGTTGTATGAGAAGATATGCAAGATTTCCTCAAAGGAAGTAATAAAAGGTTTTTCATTATTTGCATAAATTCCAGCGAAGTGTAGCCCAAAGATGGACTGTAGTGGAATTTCTGTTTACCACTGTAGCTTTGATGGCTATGAGCAGCTCTAATGTTTCAAACTTATAGAGATTTTTACAAGACATTTGCAAGCTAAAAACAGGCTAAGAACCCATCAGCAGCACACCAGGATGAACCTTATCTTGAGGCTTGATGAAACTAATGTGCTGTTGAGCAGCTCAAAGCAATCCCTGCTGTCGTCAGTGTTGATAAGAACACTTGCTTGGGTTTCACTGGTCTGTTGCCCATGAAATCTAATTTTCATGTCTTTTGGATGATTGAGCATCTGTGCACCCTCGAGTACTGATCTAGATGTCACAGGACTTAAAGCACCACTAGCACTTTAATTTGCAGACAGCCCATATCGCCTTCAATTAAGAAACAGCAGGTGAAAATCTGCACTGGCAAACAAGCAAATAAAAAAAACAGCCTGTTAGAGAAATTAGAGGGTGGCAAGCAGTGCATTGTCGTGGCTGGGTCATAGACGGAGTGCCATGGGACCACTAATGCTAGCCATAAAGATTTTTTTATTTTTTAAATTTTTTTGTCTTCAGTTTTCAAAACAAAACACCACACACTTTTATGATCCCGAAGCAGATTGCCAACCAATGCGATCATCTCTCAGAACCTGGAATCGGACAGAACGTGCTCACAACAAGTTACTTATGGTTAAAAGATGACTCCAAGCAGGTGTTTCTGAGCAGAAAAACCACTAAACTGTGTTGGAGACCAACACTCTAGCAGTTAAATACCTCTGATTTAGGAAAATGGAGCATGACAGATTGCTTTAGGCTTTGGTATGTATTTTGCCAAAAAGAGTAAAAATATTTCAATTCGTATCTACAATATTGGAAAAATACGATGCATTAGTTGAAATACAGCTTGTTCAAATTTTATTATTGAACATGTTTAATATTTACACTTTGTAACAACTGTAATTGGACTGTGATTGGTGGAATTAAAACTATATTACTCACACCCAAGGACAGGATAGTCTGCACTCTGGAAAGCCTGAAATTGGGACGCCTTTTGCATTTGTTGTCAGGGGTTGAACAGTCTTAAAATCGCTCCATTATCCTTTTAGCATAAAAGGAGATAACAAAGTTAATGGGCAACCATTTGGAAGCTATTTGTAATTTGTAAACAACTTTCCCCTCTACCTCAAATTAGTCTATCTGAGTTGAGAACTCGGGGTATTCTGAGATTTGCCTGATACTAAGTGGTGGGTGTCCGCTGCTTGTTGGTTTTATATGCCACACAGTTCAGTGCAGGAGCAGCACTTTAAACTGCTACTGTTAGCTGGCCGTATGATGGCTAGTCAATCTATCTGATTATAGAAATTTGATCTTTGTGACACTCACTTTTGTTTGCTGTCACAGCTTAGGAAACTCGAAAAATGAAAACTACCAACCTCCCATAGAGTGCCCATGGAGGATCGTGCTAATAATCCATCTTGTTTGATGTGCTTGTCCAATAAATTGGTACGATCAATTGTTTGAAATGATGCAATTAAACATTATCACATGATGCTTTATCTGTACATTGATTGGCTGCTCCATTACTCTTGTTTTACCATGCTGGAATTTTTGCAGGTGAATTGCAAGACACTTCCCATTATGCAATTCAAGTGCAGTGTAGGTTCATGAAGTCCTCAAGCAACTGAACTTGTATTGATATTCAAGTTTCCAAACTTTCCTCCTGATACCATGTCTAATGTTGTCTGTATTTTTGCCCCCATGTCCATATGTTCCTCCCCCCGTGTTTTGTTTGTCTATCCAAAATTGTACAGCGTCTTTGGTATTTTGAAAAGCGCTTTATCAATTAAATGTATTATTATTATTATTATTAGAGCATGTATAGCCAGCCTGAAGAAGAAGACTTTGGACTAACTAATAACTTTCAGGGTAAAAGGAATATTGTGTATATTAATGCTGGGCAACATTTAAAAAGTTTAATCATGATTAATCACATGGATTTCTGCGATGAATCGCAATTAATTGCATTGTTATATGCAAAATTAAATCATTAATTCAGAAGTAGTGTATGGCGCACTTTTATTTTTAAAGTACTGCTGTTATGATAGGTATGACTAAATACTCCAATACCCATAATCCTGTGACTTGGAGTAGCGCATTATGGGAAAAAGCAGAGGCTCCTGGTGTGTGTGGTACCAGGCTGTTTCAGAATTTCTGTAAAGAGTTTATTAGGACCAATTAAAGTCATCTTAGTGAGTTCTTCACAACTGCTATATGAACAAAAGTGCAAGAACATTTACTTTGCAAAAGTTTTAAACAAGTAACAAGCTTTTTAACAACAATGTTGCGTGTAATATAAGATAAGCCTTTATTAGTCCCACAAGTGGGAAATTTCTGTTGTCTTTAACACTATTTTTGACACTGTTACACTGCTGCAGTTCAAATATTTTAAAATCTTAACTAAACAATAATTAAACTAAATATAAAAACAAAGCTAATTGCCACTACAGGGACTTTCAAAATAAAAGGATTATTAAAAACCTGCGTTAACGCATGATAAAATAATTGTCGGCGTTGAGTAAATAATGCGATAATAATGTATTAACGTGGCCAGCACTAGTATATGTACATGCTTTAACAATGTCTCACAGTTTCCACATAAATGCTACAAGCACAAAGGCACAAAGGTCTTTAGGCTTTAGCAGAATGGAAACGTAAGTAAGAAATATGCTCCTTAATGCGCCACTAGAATCATTTAGAAAAAACATGTTTGTGCCATTGGCTCATTAAGACAATCAGCCTCTCACTTTTTTAAAGAAGTAATTTAAGCTGCATTCAAAAGCAGGATGTAGCCCGCTGCAAATGAGCTCTCTGGAGGATTTATATTCACATAATTAAGCAGACATCTTAATAAACTCAGAGCACTAGCGATGTTTATAATGGGTTTCATTTTTCACACAGATGACAAATGCTAATGCAGCTCCACCTGATTACAATGGCACGTAATGAAGCACAGGTAACCTGGATAGGATTTTGCAAAACACGAGCAAATTTCAAGACAAAAGCCAAGAATGAATTATAATTAAATAAAATTATCCAAAGCAAATTAATCAGATTATTCTGTGAAACAAAAATTGCATGCATGACCTGTCTGTGAAGGGCTATCAGTCATAGGTCATCCATCGCCTGCAACCATGTACGTAAGTGTATTTTATGGTTGCGGGGCACATTGCTGGGGGGTTTGGAACAGGGGGATTGTGGTGTTGGAGGGGCTGAACGGGGAGGGGATGAATGGGGGTTTGCCTGTGTGTGCTGCACAACCACTGGGTAGATAAGGCGGTTCCGGCGCCTACGCCTGCAAGCAAGAGCCTGGTCCTGGGGGATGTTTTGAGTGACATACACTCAATATGTTGTTGAAACTCATTAGTAGAGGCTGTTATGTTATTACTAATGAGTGCAGGGGCAGTGACTGCTGTATCAAACATGATTAACACATATTTTGACATTTGTATTTCATGTGTGTGTGTGTGTGTCTGCGTGAACAAGTTTGTGTTCATTTTTTGAGGTTTTTGGCAATTGATGTATCCTGTTGGTATGCAGTGAAAAATGGAACTGTAGTCCCAGCTCACAGGTTTCGCTTCTTCAACCCATTGACTTCAACCCAGTTTTATACACAGACATACACATGTAGAACCACATACACCTGCATGGGTCTGCATTGCTGTGGCAGTGAGTCAGTGTCTCTGGTCAGTTGCGGTCTGGTTCATGAGGTCATATAATTTCTCTGCTGTTTCTTCTTTTTTCAGACACTTTGTGAATGTGAATAAATACTAAATAAATAAATAAATAGTGCGTATTCAAATAACAGGTGCCTGAAATATAATGGCCTAAAAAAAAAATATCCAAAATAAGTGGGAAATTCAGGGAAACACACACAACCCTGCTACACTCACCCCCACTGATTTCCCTGAATTTCACCCACCGCAGACACAAAATAATATAAAACAAAACAAAACAAAAAAACACATTAATACATATATGAGTGTACCCAAAACCAACACATAGTCTACCAGCCATGAATGCTGAAGGACTAGAAAGGTGGAGGGGCTAGCTAGAGAGGTTAACTAGACCCCAACCCAATCATAGCAGAGGTGCCATATACACCTCATAAATGTGGGATACACTCTACTATACAATACACTTCAATGGATTTGTTATTAGAATCTTCTGCAGACCAAAAATCAATGCATACTAATTCCAAAGGAGCTGAGGTAGCAATGGAAACAAGAGAAGCCCTAGTCTCAGGTTCCAGAGCCTTGCTAACTACACACCTCTTGCACCTGCGTACAAAGTCCCTTTCGAGCATGTCCCAGTAAAACCTCTGTCTAGCCAGCCACAGAGAACGTTGCTGGCCCTGGTGACCTGCCTTGTCATGAACCCCTTTTAGGACAGTGGACCTGAGTGCTTCGGGAACCACGTACTGGAAGGCATTCTTTTTAGACACAGAATTCTTAGCCACCCTGTACAGTACACCTACCTGTGTTGTCAGTTTACCCCACTGCCTCAAAGTCCTAAGTGTCTCCCGGGATTCATATACCGGCTCGCGCCTGGATGGACGTCACCCCCTATCAACAAATATCCTTACCCTGCTAATGGTAGAGTCCTGACACTGTCTGTCATACAGTTCTTCATGAGTAAAAACAGGCAACGTATCCTGACCAGTCATGGACATGGCCCTCAACTGCTGAGCATGAGAGATAACCCTAAGCCTAGCACCATCCTCCCAGTTATGAGAGGACTGCAGGACAGCAGTGACCTCTTCACGCGAGACCCTGCCTCCCGCCCTTTTATGAGCGACACGTGTGGCCCCAACACACACATCATCAGCCACTGAGGTAGCTTCCTGCTCTCTCAATTCAGCAAGCTCAGAGGATAGGCGAAACATGTCCTGAATCCACCTGCAAGTTCTGAGCCTCTTTAAGCAGTTCAACATAGGGAGTCCTGGTCAGGCGATGCATAACTCTGTGCCTCACAAATGACTCCCTGCTCAGCGCATCCGCAACCACATTCTTAGGAGCTGGGATATACAAGATGTCAAAATCAAAGGCCGCCAGCCTAGCCACCCAGCGTTGTTCACAATTTCGGCTTAGTCAAAACATACTTAAGGGGGTTGCTATTGGTCCACACCATGAACCTATGACCTCGTAACCTTGTCCTCACCAGGTTGTACCTGAGACAGAACAGCCCCAAGACCACTAGTGGAAGCATCAACAGACAAGAGAAAAGGCTTTGTGAAGTTTGGATGCGCTAAAGGTACACTACACACCAGTACAGACTTAAGGTTCTGGAAAAGCTCTGCACTCTCGGGAGACCAGTCCTGAGGGCAGAGCTTTCTCCTCTGCACCGGTCTACTCACACCTTTACTCCTGTACGGTTGCTTAGACCCACCTGTAAGTGCAAAAAGTGGCCTTGCAATCACAGAACAGTTTTCAATGAAATGCTGGTAGTAAACCACCATGCCTAAAAAGGAGCAGATCTTACTTGCAGTGGGTGTGACCCCATCAGGCTCCATTAAATCTGACTGTCAAACACTCACAATAGCCTCATCCATATCTGGATCACTAGCAATGTCATCCTGAGAAATGATATGCCCCAATAATTTCACAGATCTCCTGAGAAAATTGCACTTAGCAGCTTTATGTTTTGCTCTTTCAGCCTTTCAAACACTATGCGTAAGTGCTGCAAACTCTCTTCCTCTGACCTACCAAACACAAGGACATTATCTAAATAACACAGAAGACTTAAGAAATTTTGGTCACCAAAGACCGCAAGCATCATCCTTATGAAGGTGACTGGACTGTTACACAAACCCTGAGGAAGTCAATTATATTCATGTAACCCTAATGGTGATGAAAAGGCTGTATATTTATTGTCATCTTCATGTAATGGCACATTGTAGTAGCCAGACGTGAGATCCATGGCGGAGAAAAATACATTACCGCCTAAGGCTGCAAGGCCATCAGCCTGGTGTGGGAGCTGATATGTATTTTTCACAGCGCGGGCGGTAACCCACCTAAAACCAGTACATATCCGCAGGTCCCCGTTTTTCTGCCACACCAGCACTAATGGAGAAGAGTATTCACTACTAGACTTCCTAATTTCCTTCTCCTCCATCTCATTCAAAGTTTCTTTCAACTTCTGGTAGTGTGCTGTGGATAACCTGCGATATGGCAACCTGAAGAGACGGTCATCCGTTAACCCAATCCTGTGACAAAACCCACGTACCTCACCACAGTCTAGGTGATGACGAGAAAAGACAGATTCATATTCCTTTATTAGGTCAACTAACTAATTCTTCCAATAAGATGAGACCTGACAACTGTCAATGGGAATAGCACCTAGTCCAACATTCTGCAGTGAACAGTCACCATTGCCTACATTATTGCCAGAATCACTCTTAACAGATAAGCTGCTATGAGAACTGCTTGCACTCACTTTAGTCACATGCTGTGAAACAAAGTCCTGATCAAAATCCTCCAGTGCAACGCATGGATATACATCAGCCACTTTTGTGTTTCGACGCAAAGTTACTGCAGCCAACGTGGGGTTAACAATCTTGACTGGAAGCCACCCATATCCCCATATGGGAGAAACCACATGCCCTACTAGCATCTGTCTATTAATACAGCGTGAGGTGCTAGGTGCTGCCGACAGAGATGCTTGTTCTGGGCGGTAACCTACCCCACACAAGGTGCTCAGTCATTGGCTGTATCGTGACTGCACTCCTCAGCCTCAGTGTACCCGCTTTATCTGGGATGGATCCACCTCTCCATCTCTCCAGACTGAATAACAAACTATTATCATTCTGACCTGCAACATCAGGCTGACTTACGACCCGCCAAAATGCATCACTGGACCTAAACTGCCTGATCAGAGGCTTCAAAACATTTGTGCTGATAATCAATGGATCCACCTGTCCCTCAACAATTCATACTGGGACCTTAAAACTGAATCCATAAAACTCAATACCCAAGTTACATACACCCAGAGGACTAGTCTGCTTACCTCCACAGGCAACCAGGACAATATCAACAGGGGCTGGAGACTCACCTGGCAACACACCTGCTTCCCGCAGATGCGGTACAACATCTGCACTAAGCGGGTTGCCATTGACCCAGTATCCAACATCCACTTTAAATCAACTTTGCCCTGCACCAACTTGTAAAACAGACTATCACGCTGCGCAGCTCTCATGGTGTTTTGCATGACTATCTTATTTGATTTTACACAGACTCAATGTCATCATTTACATTGGAGGGAAAACTCAGATACCTGCCTTTGTCCTCCTCCGAATGGAGGCTTTCTAGTTTCCCTACGACGGCCTCAGCCTCTGCACAGCCCCCCACAGTGGCAGAACTAACAGCACCTTGAAACCTGCTCTGACACTGTGCACATGGGTTCTCCGGACTAAAACACGAAATGCACAACCTATGCAACCTACAGAGAGACTGGGTAGAATGGTCAGCACTATGACACACATAACATTTGAAAGTGCTTCTCACACTCTGCTTAGGGTGACCATGCTGAGCAGCCTAAACATTGCATACTAATGCCTTCTCTAGCATGCCCAATAACCTGTCCAGTGTGGTACCCTCCAGACTCACCTGACAGCATAACACTGCTCACAGCCTGTTACAGGTGGAACAGTAGAAACAGTGTGCTGCAATAAATGGCCCCTCTGACCCTTATGATTTCGTAGATACTTATCCAGACGTGCCTGAACTTCACAGGCCGTCCACTCTCTCTGAGGCTTACTTAAAAACATCAAAGAGAGGTTTCGGTCAGGAAAATGCGTAATAAACATGGCAGCGACTTCTACAGTCTGCAGCCACACTGACTTATTCACGCTCACTAGATCCTGTTCCGCTACCTCAGCTGCTTTATTTAACGTAATCCAATAATCAAGTGGTTGTTCATTGACAAAGGGTGTGGTAGCATTAAAATTCGCAAAAGGCATACCAGAATGTACAACACTGTCAAAATATTGCCTGAGGATGTAAAAGACAGCATCCACATCACCAGAAATAGACACCTGGACATTATTACGGAGCCAAATTCGAGCTACATCCCTGACGCGGCCCAACAGTCTGCTAAGGAGCTTGTCCACAAGTTCCTTCCCAGTGTAGTTACTCTTACTCAGGTACACCCTCATTAATCCCTCCCATTCACACAGAGAGTACTTATCCGTGCTATCACCTCTAAAGAACGGTGGCTCTTTCCTCTCAGACTTAAGGACAAGATTAAATTTAGAAGCATCAATAAGAGTACCACCCCACAAGGAATGGCCCACAGAGAGTGTTGCTGATTAACTTAACTGAACGTTATTCAAAAGACTTGCAGTGACAGACTGACTAATGTTAGCACTGATCTCCCCCACCTGTTCACTACTCAGTTTAATTGGAGTATCAGACTCAGTGAAATAGAACGGTGGTGCATCCTGATGCATGGGTGTCACTGATGTAACTTTGTCATCCCCAACTAAGTCAAGGCCGCCTGGAGTACTACATAGGACAAAGCCCATCCCCCTCACAACACTAAAGTACCCACTATCCATGACCTTGCTAACATCAGCCATACCAGATTTATCCAAAGTGAATGTCAGGTGGCACCCCCCCAAATCTAGAGTGCCTGCGAAAGTCACCCTTCGTATCCATGGCGATCTAGCCAACCAAAATTCAGACTAGCTAAAGGGACATGAAGAGAAAAAATTCAAAGTTATATATATATATATATATATATATATATAATGCTCTGTCACCTCACCCTCAAATGTACGCATGTAGAATTAAAAATATGCAGCTACAGAGTCCCTGAAAAAGACACATGTATATAAAACAGTTCATGCAGAAGAACGGGTCGAACGGCACCAGTGTAACGGAGGTTGTATCTCTCTTTTATGAGTTTACTGAAAGCAAAGAAAATAAACAAAATCAGGAGCGAGCCAGACGCACACAGCTCCTCTGCCTCCGGACAATCGCAAAAGAGCTGAACATCATACAGTGTACAAAAAAAACCAAAACAAAACAAATTATAACATGACTGAAAGCAAGAAAATAAACAAATTCAGGCACCGGAGTGAGCCAGACGCACACAACTCCTGCCAAAAACAGGTAAAACACATTAAGATGGCTATTATATTTCAGATACCCAATTTGCAAATTAAACCATAAAACAAAAACCATGCCTGCCACGACATGACCTACCTCTGCCTCCGGACAATCGCAAAAGAGGCAGAGAAAATGGAAGCAGGCAAGTTAATGGACCCAGCGTGGAAAAACCACACCCCAGGATCACTGCACCCTGAAGATAGTAAAACAAACAAATAAATTAACAAAATGTGCATACTTAAATAACAGGTACCTGGAATATAATGGCCAAAAAAAATAAAGAAAAAAAATCAAAAATAAGTGGGAAATTCAGGGAAACACACACAAACCTGCTACAGTAGCATAGCTGGTAACATAAGGCCTAAGTAAGTGTAGCTAATGCATGTTACCTGTGGAATCTCCTGGCAGCATATATTCTCTGCCTCAGATGGCATTGCCCCACAATTTCCACAAGTTCACCTATAATAAAAAAAAAATGCTAACTGAGTGCTGTGAACCTTGTGAAGTTTCAAACGCAAGTAAATATTATATTGTAAAAAGACTGGCATTACGTCACAAAAATTAAGGAACACTACATATATTACGTTGTAACAGGCTGAACAGGGTAGGCTATATAGCTGACTGGAACTAAGTAGAGATGGTGATGGTAACAACAAATAGGTTAATTTAAAAAAGTTGACTAACCTTTCAGAAACCGCTTGCTGCATTTGTGAAGATGGTTGTGCAGGTGGCTCCTCTTCATCTTGCTCTGGGTCGGTGGGTCCGACTTGGGGTCGAGCATATTGGGCCGTATAGCGCCTCTGTTTTCTGCCATTTTCACGCGAGGTAAAAGCCCAGCTTAAGCATAGGGATGGGTGGGGCGTGGCCAGCAACAGCTTATTTGCATAAAAGTCACAGAGCCCTTTTTGGCTCATTTTGAAAGGGACTGAAACTGTCAAGAATAAAGCTGGTGAGATCTCTATGTGAGAGTGATTTTGTACAAAGAACTTCCTGAACATGTTTTGTATAGCCCGTAGACCTATTATAACTGCTTTAAAATAAGGACTTAAAACATTTTTTTTAAATAGAAAAACTCTTAAAAAGGATTATAAACTCTTCTTAATTTAATTGATCTATTCTTTGATATTTATTTCTGGATAACTTGGTTTTAACTGAAGCATATTAATTTGGGTTTACATGATTTTTAAAGTAATGTATTCACTTTGTAGTGAGTTTTTTTATGATATGTCCCCTTTAAAGGTCATACACATGAACTATTGACATATTTACAGAAGAAACAAAACTACAACAAAACTATTGGTTATTTGATCTAATTTCTAATCTAGATCATGGAGTGTCCTGAGGCAGAACTCCACATCCTCCAAATCAGCACAGTCAGTGCTTTCCCTCTGTGGAGCAGTGCTGGTGTAAAATGGAGCTCAATGTTTGCAGGGACATGTGACTTCTTAGTTTGCTTTAGACTACACCCATTTGGCTGAAAAGTCTTTCTACTTTAGCATTTGAGTGAGGGAGAGAAAGAACTGCAACTGCTGCGGATGCCAACTCTTCAAATGGGTTAATGCCTGCTGCATCCCTCTATTGTTTTACCTTGGCCCAGAACCCAGTGGTGTTGGCCGTTACCTCCCAACTCTGAAAGTGAATATATTTCCACTGACTGATAATGAGGTCCTAATAGGACCATTAGCTTAGCCATGTCATCCAGGCTCTTATTTTGTTATAGAGTCTCACCGACTCTGAACAAGGACATGTGCTGGAGAATTTCCATGCTGTCTGGGAGCCTGGCTCGAAGTTCATTGGCTAGGGCAATAGTGTAACTAATGCATCTCTTTCGCACACGGTCCTCATCCTCAGAGGAGATGGTAAGCTGGGCTCGTTTGGACTCAAATGCATAGCCAAGATATGGCTTAGGTGAGATGTCCTTATTTATTAGGTCTTTCAGCTTGTCGATTTTGGCCATAGGATGAAGGACTTTGCTGTAGACAGATATTATCAGTCTTATCAGACAATCTAGGAGCATTAGCGGGTCTGTTTGTTCCCCCTCAAAGGCCTTGACTGCGCTCTGCACCTCACTAACGATTGACTTCAGGTTAGTAAGGTACAGGAGGTTCAGTGGATCAGCCTACATTGAGTGCAAAACATCTGCCATGTAACAGTGCTCACTTGTCATGGTCAGACTGAAATCTAATTTCAGCTCCTCCCACTGACTGAGTATTCTTGATACAGCAGGCTCTATTGACAGCCTGCTGTATCAACAGACTCTCGTTATTACTAATGGCCTCTCCCCACAGTTTATGATTTTATATACTGCCCTTTATGCTTCCTTTCTTTTATGAGAGTTGGAGAACCAATTGTGGGTTTCCCTGACCATAAACTCAACACTGCGAGGCAGAGTGGTTTTTGAGGCAGAGCTGACTGTAAGGAGTGACATATGCAACGGATAAGAACAAGGCGTTTTATTTCTTCTTTAAGAATTTTGTAAACACCATTGTATGTCCCTGTCATGACTGATGGAAGTTATATTTGTTACCACCAATATCAGCCACCAGCCATTGAATAAAATATGGAGCCAAAATACCATTTATCATCTCGGTGCATCCGAAAATTCTGGGCTATACTGGAATCAGGGAACGCTGCCTTGCATGCTGAACCGATGTGCTCACATGACAAAATAGACCAGTGATCACCGATAGACAAAGCAATGGTTGCCTTTGCTTGCTTCAGAGTGTCTTTTTTTTTGTAAATGACAGTTTGGATTGGGTAGCCTGATTGTATATATTGGCCTTTTCAACATGCTTCTGGGTAGCTGCATGCTTTTTAATGTCTGACAGTTTGGCATAAAAATCTATTTTACAGCATAAACAGTAAGCCCTGATGTCGCTACCAACATAGGGTTTCAGTCATCCTTTAAATTCTGGTAGTGACTCCCATTCTATTCTGTATTTTTGGAAGAAGGATTTAGGTTGTCATTGTTGTAATGTATTTATTTTACCACATTATGTAATAAAATACCAAATAAAGTTTGATTTCAATGTGTGTTACTTTTATTGAAATGAGTGTCACTATGATGAAGTGAATGTTAAGTTGGTGTTACTTTAGCAATACAACAAGGTGGGGGAAAAATAAAACAATTTACAAAAAACAAAATTATTTTAACATTTTACTGTGGTGTGCTGTTGATGAGGAGGGGAAAATGTGAATGAAAAATAAAAGCCTTGAAAATGACTAGAAAAGAAGTGATAGGAGTATTTTTTGTTAAGAAAAAAAGTAAATTATATAAATTATCCTTTAAAAAGGCTGTTTGTTGATGTTGATTCTCCAAAGGAGGGAAAAGAGAGGTTTGAAAGGTGAAGGATGATGTTCATGTTCGTGTGTGGCTTATAAAAGAAAGATCTGTGTTATATACCTGAGAGGGATTTATTTTTCACTTTGCTTGAAAATATGACTTGCTTAAAATTATTTTGCTTGTAAAACAAACCGAAAAAGGTTTATGATTGGTCAGTCGATGTGACGTGATCATACTGCATGCACATGCGCAGATCATTCCCTTTCCGAGTGTCTGGAAGGACGGACGAATGCAGAGCGGGTTGGGTCTCAGGCTAATCTGCAGGCAATATTGACGACAAAGTTGTACAGAAAGTGGCTAGACGTACTCAGAAATGTAGCTAGATTTGTCACTAGGCGCTTAAAAGAAAGTCATTAAGGGGGTCTGAAAAGTCGTTAGAAATAGCGACAAAGTCGCTAAATCGGCAACACTGGCACGGTGCTGTCTAGTAGAGGAGGGACTGATGGATACGCCCCCTACTCAAACGGGCCAATTGGAAAGCAGCTCAGTTTTGGAAACCAATTGTTTTGGGGTTTTTTTCAGTTACGCCTCTGGTTCTGCCTCTGCTTTTGATTGGAAAAGTCACTCCTGCTACATAAGGGGATGGGTTACAATTGTGTAGTTTTCTTTCAGCAACAGTTTGAACACCTCTGGTCAAATAACATGTTTTGCTGCTCTCTCTCTCTTTCTCTCCCCCTCTCCCTCCCTCACTCTCCCCCTCTCCCTCCCTCACTCTCCCTCTGTGGCTTTTCCAGTTGCTTTGTCTCTCTCTCTCTCTCTCTCTCTCTCTCTCTCTCTCTCTCTCTTTCTCCCCCCCCCCCTCTCTCCAGTATAGATACTTTTTTATCATCATCTTAATTTCTAATGTTCTTCATTTCTAATTCTTATTTTGATCATTACAAGTACAGCTTGTAATGGTCACATATATGAACCCAAAGGCAGAGCAGAATCAATGGGTCTTTAATAAGAAAAAACAGTTCAAAAGACAAGAATCAAAGCCCCAAAGCCATAGCAGTTAAGTCCAAAAACCAGTACATCCAAGGCAAGGCAAAAAGTAAAGTAAAAAAATCCAGAACAGGGTCAAAACACATTAAGAAAAATATAAACAGAAATGGCAGGACGACCGCTCAGTAACTAGGCGGGCCAAAGTATACTTCGCATTCTTGTACTGTCTTTTGGGTGTATTTATACCCCTAGGCCTAGTATTCAGGTGGTGCTGATCTCCTAGTTAAGGGTTGGAGTGAAACTCCGGAGTGGGTATGTGGAGAGGGTTGTCTGGTGGTACCCATGTCTGGGCTAGTCCTTACACAGCTAATATTTAGACAAATATTAAGAAATCATAAAACATGTGAATTCAATATATTTTAGTAGAATAATTCAACAACATTTAGTAATATTTTAGTATACATATGGAATCGTTAGCTTGTCAATTCCACTTGATATAATTGGCCATGGTTGGACTAACTGTTTATATACCCTACTACATCACTGATGAGGGGTTTTGTTACTCTGACTGTGATCAATTAAACTATTTCATATTTAGATGCTAGGAGTATGTTCTCTAAGTTGTTAGTACACAAGGTTTGCTGTCTGATAAATAAAAATGACTCACCAGTCAATGTCTTCTTTAGGCTGGTCTGCAGAACAGGGTGTTTTGCTGCTTATGAAGATGTGATCAAAACTTTTCCATCTATAAGATTTTGTGACATCCAGTTTCTTAACTCATCCACCAACTGGCATCAGTGGGTTCAGGTCTAAAGGCACATTCACGCAACGATGGTTTGGAGGAAATGGTAGATGAAAGCTCTGCAACATACAGAATTAGCTGAAAGCTTCTTTTATATATATATGTTCTCTTGAGACAAGATGAATTGAACTGAACTACATTAGATGCTCAGTGTAAACCACAAAACACTCAAGATGAGCCGGTCCCTGCTAGTTTCCAGTCAACCACATTTAACAATCCATTAGTCATTAAACAGACCACACTCTTAAACCCAACTTGGACCACTCAGGAAAAAAAGAAAATAAAAAATAGGAAAAAAAATTATAAACAGTGTCCCAAAAACGGGAAATTATGACTGTTGTTATTGTTATTTATATTAATAGTATATTACTACTGCTACAACTGTTAATAACTGTGTTTCCCTTGGTAACTTTTCTCCGTGGCTGCCCGCCCCACCCAAGCTTATTAAAAAAACAATCAGTCGACAAAATTGTCTACATTCACAGTTACTGATTGAGGATGACTTTGTTAGGTTAACAAATACTTTGTTGCCTGCCATATAAAGGGAGATCTCTTTTCCATATTATTTAGTGCCGAGGAGGAGTGACCAAGTTTATTTGTTGTTCTGTAAAATAAAGTTTCGTTGTGTTTCTTTTTAAACAATGTCTGTCAACGGGTAGTCTCTGTAAATAGAGTTAGTAAGGGGGCTCAGACAGCTGATGGCCAGAAAGCCCAGGTCTTCTTTATTAGGTTAGAGGACGTAAAAGGGTTACAAAATTAATTTGTCATAACTTTGCAAAGGCCACATTTACCGTATCTTTTTTAACATGATACATTCAACAAATGAACAGAGTAGTGATTAAAAAAAATAATTTTCATGTACTTTATTAAAAATATACTGTATTTTCTTTTACAATAAATGCTTATAAACTAACTGTTTATATACTTAAGAGGACTGGTTCTTTAACTGTGACTGTTAAAGCAGTTTCATAATTACGTTGTAATTCTTGTGGTGAGATTAGATTTCTATAGGGAGAATTGAACTCTTGATGATTAGTTCATTTCTTCAAAGATCAACAGGAGCTACTGTCCATTCAGTTCAGCCACTCAGTTCATCCTCTACTGACCTCAGGTCTAGAAGCATAAGGACATTGCGGTGTGTTTTGGAATTACCAGTACCACTTACAAGAACTCCTGGTTTGTGGACCCCACTGAAGGCATCATGGCCATAACTGAAATGCACTTAAAATGGTATAAAATGAAACAACCAATCTATCACTGTCTTTTTCAGTTAATGATCTCCCATTTGTCAGTTTGTCCATTTTTTGTCAATTTTTTCCCATTTGTCCATTTTTTGATGTTGATTTTGATGATTTGCTCTGTGTTTGTAAAATGGTCTTTTTTAAACCTGAATTGTAACTTTCACCCAAAGTAATGCTAGGCTAGGCTAGGACTAACCCATGCTGTGTGTTTACTTTGGCTTCAGAGCGAGTATATTTAACTCTGCATATAAACCTTTAGGCTTGGTGTGAGCGATATATTGAAGATCATTATTCCAGACACAAAGTCAAAATAATGTCATATTTTTCTGAATTATCACATACATTCTTGACAAGTAATAACTTTTTTTATTTTGGTCTTTTTTTATTTTAATTAAATCAAAAGTGCTAGAAAAATGGAATACTTTTTCCTAAAAGCACATGAAGTGAACAAGTGGCTGTATTGGACTTATGATGAAATTGCATATATAAAATATCTTAATACTATTAGTATGTGTCATAACATATGCACATGGGACATTTTGTTTTATTCTGTTTTCCAGAATATGTATTTATTTTCACTTACAAAATCAAGAAAACCTGTAATTTGATCAGAGTGTCTGAACATTTAAATACTTTTGCTGCATCATGTTGAATCATGAATTTTCCACCAGTTAAATGACTTAATATGGACAAGATGGCGGCGCGCTTAGCTTGCAGCGGCCTCTCCAGGTTCAACACTTTGATGCAAACCTTCGTTGTTCCCCAGTCTCCACACTTAAAGGTCGACAACATGTGCATCCGAACAGCTGGTAAGCATGTATATGACATCCAGCCCCTGCTCCAGATAAGAGAAAAGTGTGTAGCTTACCTCGAAGACGAGCTGCTGCTGAAACTCCGATATCTCGGCTTGCTACAGGGACCAGGCCCTCAGACCACGGTGTTGCCTGATGTTGATGGCCGGGAAGAGCTTTCACAAGCGGTGTGCGAGGAAGCGGAAGCGACCTCGCCAATGTTCGCTCCCTGCACAATAAACTGGACTACATCTGACTCCAGCAAACCACCCAGCGTGAGTTCAGAGACTGTTGTGCTTATGTTTTTATGGAGATATGGCAAAACAACAGCGTTCCGGAGACAGCTATGGCTATTAGCAACATGCTAATGTACCGCAGCGACAGTGCGGTACATTAACCTTAGCCAAAAAAGCAGGAGGAGGGGGGCTTTGTGTTTACATCAACTCGGACTGGTGTGTAAACACTGTGCTGATCTCGAGCTACTGCTCACCGCTGCTGGAGTTTATGGCTGTTAGATGTAGGCCATTTTATCTACCGAGGGAATTCACCACCATGCTCATAGTCGCGGTGTACATCCCACCCAGTGCTAACACTAACAAGGCGCTAGCCAAACTGTACAGAGCCATCAGTGAGCTCTAAAACACAGACCCTGATGGACTGTCAATGGCCACTGGTGACTTTAATCACGCAAATCTCAAAGCAGTTCTTCCCAACATCTACCAATATGTGGACTTTCCGACTATGGGTGCGAACACGCTGGACTGTGTTTACACAAACATCCCCAATGCATTCCACGCTGAGCCCCGCCCCATCATGTGTCCATCATGCTCATCCCAGCCTACAGACCGCTCATCAGACGTGCCAAGCCCGTCCAGAAGCAGACCAGAAGGAGACAAAGATCTGCCCCACAGGAGCCATCTCTGCTCTTCAGAACTGTTTTGAGCACACTGACCAGAATATGTTCAGGGAGGCTGCAACCTACAGCGGCTCTACCAACCTGGAGGAGTACACAACATCGGTCACTGGCTACATCAGTAAGTGCATCATGAGGAAAAACCACGTGAGTGCACGCTGCTGGCGTGTTTGTGTGCCGCTGCTCGCTGGATCTTTGACTCCTTTATCTTAAACTTTGCTTGGAGTTTACTCGGATCTGCCTGCTTTTATGGACGTATTTAAAATGGACATTTAATTTGGGATTACTTAAAAAAGTGTTGGATTGCCACATTTTGTTGGATTTGCTGCTGCATGCTGGAATTGCCACTGCTCATTGTATCTTTGGTTCCTTCACTGGTTGATTTGTTTTCCTTCCTGTGGGAAATGCTAATCGATTTTACAGGCCTAACTTGAGCCTGCTCAGCTGCGAAAACCAGATTGCTTGGCATACGCATGAATAAGTTTCCCCTTTCTCATGTTTGTGCTTAATTTTGCAATAATCGATTTCGCAATAATCGCAATAAATGATCGCAATAATCGTTGGTAGTTACCACTGCCCTCACTGGCTTGTGTAAGTCTGTGTGCTCAGGTTGATGGCCTATGGAGGTTAAAATTGTGGCTGTATATGGTTAGCTTCCTATTGATCTATGGGAAGTTGAAAAAGCTTTCCAGCACTGTAGGCTGGAGTAACCTTAATCTTTTCGTCATCTGCCCATTACTGTGGATTCTGTGTAACATTACTTTTGGGTATTCTCTAGCCCAACACATGATCATGAAGTGTTGATATTGAACTCATCATCTCTCCGTCTACATACGAATGTCTACTGTCACATACACCAGTCACGTGATGCGCACGGGTCACAGGAAATGAGCGTGTCACAAGGTATATAAACAGGAAACAGGTAGATCCAAGTTGCTCGTTCATTGAGTCTCCTTAACTCGCCCAGCCGTGTCAACTCAAGATTCACGTCAACTCAAGAGTACTCACCTTTCTTTTGTGCATGAATGTGATCGTTGGTTCCGGTGGGAATCCTAACTCTGTTGTAGAGCGTATGCAGAACAACTTGCATGATCTTACCAACCCTCTCGCTTCTGTCTGCGCTTGGGTTCATCCATCACGCTACACGGGCGAACTCCTGGCCAGGTACGTTCACGTTACTTCCTCACTGTGACATCTACAGCTTGTGCGTTGACCTTTCCATTGCTCGCCGGCCTCGCTAGATACACAGAAGTTCTGTTCACAAAGTTTGTTGTCATATAGATTCTTCGGGTATCATCCCCACCTGAATATCCATGTCACGTGGGAACCGCGTCGAGGAAAAAGGTAAGAGGCACCACTGCAGACTTCCATGGTGTAAGGGTTTATTAAAGAAAGCAACGAACAAAAAGGTGGCACGAGGGCCAGTCAAACGGGCACGGGTACAAAGGATG
>JBBJLS010099695.1:0-20523 GCA_037577275.1 Bryconaethiops microstoma | reverse complement strand
AACAGAGTAATGTAAACAGAGTGACCAGAGTAAACAGAGTAATGTAAACAGAGAGACCAGAGTAAACAGAGTAATGTAAACAGAGTGACCAGAGTAAACAGAGTAATGTAAACAGAGAGACCAGAGTAAACAGAGTAATGTGAACAGAGTGACCAGAGTAATGTAAACAGAGAGACCAGAGTAAACAGAGTAATGTAAACAGAGTAAACAGAGTAATGTAAACAGAGAGACCAGAGTAAACAGAGTAATGTAAACAGAGAGACCAGAGTAAACAGAGTAATGTAAACAGAGTGACCAGAGTAACCAGAGTAATGTGAACAGAGTGAACAGAGTAAACAGAGTAATGTGAACAGAGTGCCCAGAGTAAACAGAGTAATGTAAACAGAGAGACCAGAGTAACCAGAGTAATGTAAACAGAGAGACCATTACTAAATTATTAAAATGCTTGTGTGAAACATAACGCAAAGTAAACTTATATCAAGCCAACTGCTTATGTGTACCAGGAATGAAAATGTTAACAAGAAAAAAATGAACAAGAATAATAACATAATTCCTAATACTGGTATCAGCAGATAATTGCTTCAAAGAATCATAGCCATAGGTCTGTGCTCAGTTATTTCAACAAATAGAAACCTCTAGAAAAGCAGAAAGTAAGGTTATTGTACTAGGTCTGCATTTTATGACTGTAACCCTTCTGTAACAGCTGGTAGAATTCCCCACTTAAAAGTTAAAATCTCAGTCAGACTGAGAAACTTCCCAGTGGAACAACTGTTAACTGTTGTCTTTTCTGTAAAAAAAATGAAAAATGTTATGTAAATTAAGCTTACATATGTTTATAATAACAACGACAACAACAAAACCAACAACAATAATAATAATAAAAATGAAGTTTCTACATTATATATATATGTATAGGCATCCGCATCAACATCTGTAAATATGTACATGGAAAATATCAGCACTGGCTAACAATTTATACATTATATACCTTTTTATTATAGCCTTTTATACCCATAAAAGCAACACAATTTAATGTGTAATTACTTCTACACAGATGTGATATACTCACATCACTATATATGAAAACATTTAACCCTGAAAAAAATATATTTTCTGTAGTTGTTTGGCAACTCTGAAAGCAACAGTGATACCATTATTTACAGTGTATTATTAAGTAAACTTTATTTCTTTATCATGTGTCATATTTCTACTTGCGTATACGGTCGTCCACTTTAAAGATCTCTTTGCTATAAAGTTCCCTTTACAGAACCTCTATGAAAGCACGAAGCACAGCACAAAGTGAGGAACTTCTGTGAATATTCGTGATGTAAAAAGCGTTAATCAATGAAAAATGTAAATAACGTGAAAAAGTCTGTGTCCTTATTTTTCCTGTCCACATTTTTTTTATTCGCAACTCAGCATTGCGTGGTGACAATGGCATAATGGCACGCTTGACAATGCCCAGCGTGACAGAAGCCAACTGCTGCCCCTTGCCAGCAACAGGGATTATGAGTGCTGACCAATCACATTCAGGCTGTCCTCAGAATTATAAGATAAATGTCTGGCAGCCGCTGGACAGTGAGCTGGGAATTCCTGTGGATGAGTGACGGCATGTGTGTATATGAGAGGTCACCCCTCAAGCTGAGAAAGATGAGAAAGTCAGAATAAACTTCGAGAAAGAAATATCACGCCTCATCACACTTTAGCTTTACAGCTAATACGGGAATCATTAAAATGGGAATGGTTTCACTATTCTTTCTCCCATCTTATGATAACAATGGGCGCCGCCTTTAGCTAAAACAGTTCACAGTAGTTTCACACATCATGCTACATCGTAAGGAAATGTAGAGGCTGCAGGCTCACACTGCCTTTCACAAACAGCACTCTGTTTAAAGTGTAACGACGGGGTCATGGAGGCAGAACACAAGTGCAAGCTTTCAACTCTATGTTGTAAGTATTTAGAGGTCAAACACTAGGAACAAACCAGCAAAACCGGAGACCATCAAACATATTAACCACAATAAACAACAAATGACAATGCTGAACAAAGGGCTGTACACCAATCAGCCATAACATTAGATCCTTTAAGACGTCTACGTTTTGTGGTGGGACCTCCATGGATCGGGCAAGCTTGTCCAGCACATCCCACAGATCAGTTATCAGACTGAACCCCGGTCAACAGCTTCAACTCATTCCTCAAACCATTTCTGAACAATTTCTGCAGTGTGTCAGGTAACATTATCCTGTTAAAATCTGTAATGCGTTATTTATTACTTGTTACTGTCATTTCAAAGTAATTCGTTACATTACAGTATTACTGTATTTCAAAGGTGAGGCATTACACCACTATTGCATTACTTTTAAGTTACTCTCACCAAAATAACTGGAAATATGGATTTGGTCGATTTAAATGTAGCACATGACGCTTGATTAGCTCATTACACAGCCAGTGGAATGTGAAGTGGTATCTGACTGATCGAGGCTTATGGTTAAAAACAGTACTATCCGACATTAGATCAGTTGCAGATTCACTCGTCTCTGTTCTGTCTGACTACAAGAAGTGAAACACTTTGCGCGGACGTTTCTTCTCTGCTGATCTTGCGGTGATTTGGGTGAATTTGTATGAAGAAAAAAAAAGAAACATCACTTCATTCCGGGTTAAAAATAAATTGTAACGCGTGTTACTGATATTTTTCTGTAATGCCTTACATTACCGCGTTACAGCAAAAAGCAATGCATTACAGTAATTCATTTCTTTTGCAAAGCGTTACTCCCAACACTGAACACTATTAAGAAATACTGATGCCATGAAGGGCTGTACATGGTCTGATGCAATGTTTAGGTAGGTGGCCTGTGTCAAAGTATCATCCAAATGAATGTCAGGGTCAAAGGTTTTCCAGAACAACATTGCCCAGATCATCACACTGCCTCCTCTAGCTTTCTTCACACAGTGTGTCCTGGTCTAGCTCTTCCCTAGGAAAGCACACAGCTGTCTACATGATGTAAAAGGAAATGCGGTTCATCAGACCAGGCCACTTTCTTCCAACAATCTGTGGTCCAGCTCTAATGCTCTCGTTCCCATTGTAGACGATTTTGGGGGTGGACAGGCGTGAAGCTACATTGCCTCATATACAGCAAATTTGGTGCCCTGATTTGACACCTATTTATTATGACCAACATTAACTTTAAGGAAAGGAGGGAAAACAAAGACAGTAGTAAGACAGGGCCTTACAGAAAGTCTGGTATTACAACATCTCATTAATTGAACTACGGTCCTTTTTAGAATGTCTCCTTTGGTGCATTCTTGATTGTCAAAGCTGATATCGCCCCCTAGTGGCGCGATCCCGAAAGACACGTAACCCCTACAGTCACACTCCCAACTATTTTATTATCAATATCCCTCTTAAACTTTTGTCTTACGCTCAGTTCAGCAGGTACACGCATGCACGTCCACTTTACAGTCACGGCCCATCTCTTGCCCTGCACAATTTATAAGCGACCCTCTCTGTTACTGGACATATTTAGGTATTAAACTAGTCGATGAAGAAACGAGACCAGTGTCGTGCCGTTAAATCGCCCCCCCATGCCTGTATAAATACGGTTAAAATGTAAATAAAAGTCACTCAGAATGTCCTGATACTGAACGGGTTGGATGAGTCCGAACGGTTCACAGTGACGCTGATAGGAACCAGACGTCTGAAGCACTACACGCTTCTTAAAACACCTCACATGAAGGTGTGGCTTGAAAATGGTTACGAATTCGCTGAGACTTTGGATTACAGTCTGTCTGAAATAAGATTTTGAAATGCAGCCATGGCGAAGAAGCGTCTTTTAAGTCTCCGTTTTTGTTTTCGTTTTCATATTTATTGCATCACGTGTAGGTTTACTGCTGATCTTGGATAGTAAATAAAGCAGCTGTGTTTATGTTGGAAGACATTTTTATTGGGCCGTTTGGTGATGGCCTAGTGATTAAGGAGTTGCCCCTGCGATCAGAAGATCGTCGGCACGAATCCCAGTACAGCCAGTGAGACCACTGCGGTACCCTCGAGGAACCTTTCACATTGTGTGTTGGGCCACTTTACTTTTTACATGAAACCTACCTGAATGACTCCAGTACTCGCTGTGGCCGCTCTTCCCTCTGGGTGGCGCTATACACCTCCACATTACTCGCTGCATGATGGGGTTGCCTGACCGCTCGTTGAGGATCAACTCTGGTGGATTATTATTATTTTTTTTATTTCTACCCGTTTTCCGGCATGGCCAGCCTCCCTGCGCTGGGATTGGCCAGAGTGGTCTTCGTTCTGCGTGCCGATTGGTTAGAGGTTCACCCTGTTCAGCCTCTTCTCTCTATTAACCAATCCCAGCGCAGAGTAGGCGGGGCTTGCGGCTGCTGGCTTTCGGTGCGGGTCACTCTCTTCTGCAGCGCGCCGGCACATCTGGAGGGACCCCCAACCTGCAGCCCACCAGTAGCTCAGCCCACCAACTCCACCACCAGACGCATATTTTGAAGGTAAGAATGAATTCAGTCACATGGCAGCTGTCTTAGAACGCTATCTGAGTGTGTAAAGTCATCTTTGGCAGGAGCTGGCAGTGTCACAGGCTGAGGTCTCTGAATGCGGATCACCAGTGTTACCTCCCCCCCCCTCCCAATACCCCCCCCCCCCCATCCCGCCCCATTCCCCCAATTCCCCCCATTTTTCTGTTTACTGTAACGCTTGTATTTCTGTTTTTTTTTTTAATGCTGCTGACGCACGTCTACCCACGTCACTGTCCTCTTACAATGACAACAAAAACAAACCTCAGTGTCAGTGTCAGGGCTGTGGGCCACCAGAGCAGGTCCTGGATTCAGAGATCAGAACCACAGTCTCTTAGCGACCTTGTGGGGGCGGGGGGGGGTGTTTACAGTGTGTTCATTCATTTTCCTCCAGTAGCTGCGAGAGAGACACATGCAGGAATAAATCACGAAGCGAGGGCAGTGCCAAGGTGGGCAGTATACATCAGACCACCTTAACGGACAGATCACAGTTTAAACTGAGAGAGCAGAGTTGTACGGACTCACAGAAATCAGGGTTTGGGCTCTGGACTTGCCTGAGGCCTGTAATGGACTGGTCTCCAGTCTCCACCCTGGCTTTGGTCTGTAATTAAGACCAACCACTGCTGGCTTCCCCCTCTGTGGGCCCTGGGTTTCTAAGTGTGCCTTCGTTTCCAGGAGCGTTTCATCTTAATCCTATAGATGTGACGTGGAGATCCGTCCACAAGAGAAAACTGTAGTCTTTACTGAGGGAGTCTCTGTATCAACCAGTTTCTAGGTTGTTGCTATGATTCAGATTGTCTGTGTGTGAATCAGGAGGATGTCCTTGAGGACTTTGGTGACTGTGTCCGTACTGGATCTGTGTGTGCTGCTCTGATGTAATATCCTTTTATACATACTCTAGGATTCTGGGAATCCTCTCTGGCTTGGATTGTTTCCACAGATGTGATATTATTAATTATTAATGTTGCTCGTAGCAAATATATAGCCTAACAGGAGATTTTTATCTTTGACTTATTTGCAAAGAAAACACTTTCGAGTTGTTGGTATAGTGTCATGTATGTAAACACTGTGAACTTTTCAACACATGCTTCTCAGTCTCCAGTAAGCAACATCAACATGTGGAAACATTGATTTCGTGACGTCATGAAAACCAGCACATTCAGATTTATGTTCTCTTTTCATCCTACAGCAGTTCTGCTCCTCCAGCTCTCGCTTAAGTTATAAGGAGTGATTCATCTCGCCTTGCTTTTAGAATGTGGCACAGTCCGAAACAGCCGGAACAGAAGTAATTTACATGCATCAGTGTTAAAAACACAACAACAAACACACCCCGTTTAATTGTGAGGGTTAAGGAGAGGTTGGAAAATGGTAAATGTGTAAATCTGTTGTGGTTTTGGGACATAAAATGCAGGACATGGACTCTTTAAATCGTTTCTTTTTCATTCGTGTGCATATTTAATTTATAAAAGTTTCTAATCTTCTTGCTATCAAGACATTTTCAAAGCACGTAGACACACACAGAGACACACACACACACACACACACACACACACACACACACACACACACAGACACACTGCTGTGTCTGAAGAAGTGGCAAGGCGACGTGTGAGTGTATCAGTGTGTGTGTGCCATAAGCTTCACTGCAGGATCCTGTTGACTTCTCCAGATGTGTTTCATTTGTCGGCGCGTGTCCCTCTGAGACCACTTAACGGGCACTTAGCTTCATCCATCATCGCTTTTACTGAAGCAATTCATATCTCTCTCCTGTTCTGTGACTTGTCAGGAGGAACTCGGGCACATCCACACTTTCCAAGGACTTTCACACAAGTGGAAGTCACAAGTGATTATAGCAGCGCCATGAGAACCTTTGTCTCTTTGTGTAGTTTGTGCTGGTTTTTTATAGCTGCCTTCAGCTCTTATGGAATAAATGCTGTCTGTGCTCAGTTATTGTCTTTTGAATGCATCTCGCTTTACTTTTAAGCATCACTACTGACTCTCGTTTCTGACAGCACCTTAACCCCAGGGTTTTATACCCCTGACCTGTTTGTAGTATGGATGCATTCTTTTAGCACAAAAGCACTTTTGTAAGCTTCTAAATGTATTTGTACACATAAACAAACACTTTTCGAGTCCCAATAAAACAAGCTAGCTACAAGCCTCAAGTCAACACACTGACTCAGTAGCACGGATGCAATGAAACGATGCAATTTTTATGACATGATACATTTCAGTATTCAGATTAATTTTCTGCTCTATTGCCATGAACAGACCAGCATGTAACATAAAAGAAGAAAAGGTTACTAATCTTGCTTACATCCCCTTAATTTCCTCCTTTAGATTTCAGGAACAATTTGATTAACGAAAGCTTTTACCAGCTGTTGAATAAATGAATCAAAAAGTCTATAACAAATTTCAAACATCTGTTGTGTGGGTACGTAGCTGGACTCTATTGAGTTGTCGCCGTGTGGGGCGGGAAGATTGATACTCTTTTCAAGTACAGAGACTAATCAGGAAAATTTCTTCTCGGTTTTCATTTTCCACTATTTTGGAAAATGGCCTCAAGTGACTGTAATAAACGTACAGGGGGTCCTCGAGTTATGACGGAGATCCGTTCCCACTACAGTGATGTAGTCGAAACACACCCCAGCTCGAGTTAGTAACCTATCTTAACACAGTTGTAAAATCTATAAAGACAATTTAGAAAAAATGACAAAAAAATGAGTCAGAAGCCATGATAAAGGGCAAAAGGTCGCCAAACAAAGCAACACACACAGAGCACTCGCGCTTAGATAAGCATAATCCTTCACTCCTTACTGCGTATTCTGCATACGTGTCATTTTTTCCAGTAATTATAAAAATATATTTATTTAAATTAGTTAAAAGTCATATATTACCAAAACCTGGGGGGCTGCGGCCCACAGGTTGAAAAATACTATGCTAGTGTGGTAATATCAACAGGCCAGAAACAAAAGATCCATCAGTCAAATCGATCATTATTTGGTTTTAATGAAATGGGAGATTATCCCTAACACAATATATTGTTAGGGATACAATATATTCTGTTTTTATGGCTTATTATAAGCCTTACACTGTCTTCACTGAAAGTTCGGCACTACCAAACACCAACTGCTGGCTCATATCCTCATTATTGCATTCCTACAACTGAGCTTTGGCTAAGTGAATTAGTGGATACTTCACGTTTAAAGAAAATTAGATTTATTTTGAAAAACAGGCTCCTAATTAGATAGGATTTGTCGGCCTCTCCATGATTTCCTTAATGTGGCTCCTTAGGACAGAGCTTCCACTTCACTTCAGGCAGTAGCAGCAATGGGAGAGTGGATGAAATGTGTGGGGCGTTTTATTGTGTTTTGTTCTCTGTATACAGATTCTGTGTTCTTGTATGTAAGTCTGTGTGTTCTGAACATCCCGACTCCTTAGTAAAAAGACGCTTGATTTTACTAGCTGGCGGAACAGTTTTGATCTGAAACGATGTTCCACGCAACCTGCAACTACTTCTGTAAAAGTTGTATCGTGTAAAGTCCACCCAGCGTGTTACAGAATGTGCTTGGAGGCGGCAGACACACTTCGAGCACTCTTGAGGTTACGTGGGACAGACCTTTGGCAGCAAAGTGCTCCAACTGTTTCAGCACTGATCATATAGCTCCAGGAGCTTCAGGGCTCTGTACTACACAGTATTTACTCATGAGTGAACCACATGACTCATCTCACCACTGTTGATTCTCCAAGACAGACAGGGCCAGGCAACATGCTGTTATTGCAATGTGAACTATATGCAGTCACATGTTTTGCATAATGTGCACAGTTTGTCAAAGGTTTGGCCACTGGCCTTTCAAAAATGTTTTCAATGCATTCCTCGCAAAAAGGTTTCTATAGTACCGAAAAGGTTAATTGACTGGTGGAGCCCTTTTTTGATCCTACGTAGAAGCATAAAATAAAAAGGTTCTTTAACAGGAACAAACACAACCAGCTAAGAACTATTTAAACATTGAAATGTTTCAGTACAACGGAGGAGAGCTGCCACTTTTAGATCATTTTCTCTGGATTGATTAAAGTCCAGAATTGGTTGGTTCATATGGAGTAAATCGTTTTTCTTTGTTTACTAAAGACAGAAAATAATTAAATCTTTTAAAAAAATTTTAAAAATTGGGGACATTTCAAAAGTAAGTAAGGTTTTTCCAAACCTTTGACAGGTGCTCTTGCTGAAACATCATCTTTTCACAATCCTTAACTGTTCGATCATATTTGCCGTATTCCCGTGACCGAAAGGTCGGAACCTTGCCGGTTGAGTCCAGCATGCATTGCTAAAAGCATAGTACTTGCCTTTATTGGCAGAAAGTATGTACATTCACCACTGGTTTCGATGACAGAGTTGGTCTGTGTTCAACGTTAATGAATAAAGTAAAATAAGCATTTCATGATCTCAGAATATATGTATCATGATGTCATTATTAGTTCATATTAAGCCCCCCCCACACCTTAACCCCTACAAACCCATGGGTTTGCCAGTAATGGAGCTCACTCCTACCATATAAGGACCTCATAAAGAACACAAAACGCTGTCAAGAAGGAGGAATTCTGCTGCTGAAGGCTTAATCCGAGAACACAAGTCTTAGACTTCTATAGTCAGTTTTACTTCAGGCCTACAATCTTAATGTAATTATAAAGCTATGCATTTCATTATATTTTGTCTTATGTAATGAATTACATTTACATTCTGTATTAGCAGCTTCAGGTAGGGGTAGGCCACAGCAAAAGTATATCCCGAAACTTCAGGATCAGTAGGAAGAGCCAGTAGAGCCACATTTAAAATCCTGTAAAAGTAAAGTGGCCCCCCCAATGTAAATTTTTTTTTCTGCATTTAACCCACTCACCAAGTGAAGCAGGGGGCTGCCACCAGTGAGGGACACCCGGAGAGCAGCGTGCGGGGACTGTACCTTGCTCAAGAGTACCTTAATGGTATCACTAGCAGTCCAGGGATTCGAACCCATGACCTTCTGATCTCAGGGCAACTCCGTAACCACTAGGCCACCAGCTGCCCCGGCCGGGAATCGAACTCGGGGGGAAAAGCTTGGAAGGAATCTCTTACACCACTGCACTAAATCAGTTTGATCAAAACATCAATTTCAGTTTTTTATTTTTCTCTGAGAGGAAATCTATAGTCACACCATCACATTTAATGCAACTAACTTGAGTCAAACTGAAGAAATGATTTTTCAGCATTAATGCATTTCCCCAGGGGTGAACACATACATATGTAGAGCAATTCTGGTGTCATATTTTGTGTTAAAAGCACCCGGACACAGTATAGATGTGTACAAAAATAGACACATTAGTGCCAAAATTGTACTAATTTATCTCTATGATGATAAATATCGTCTTGGCAATCTCTAGACTGTAAAAAAGTGTTCTTAATAAAGTTTGTAACTGCCTTAAAATCCTGAGTTAACTCCTAAAACTTAACAGCGCAGAATCTGTGGCTTAAATTTGGTCATCTTATTAAATGAAGTTGAATGAGCCTAGTTCCTTTTTAAACGAAAACACTTTTTACAGTGTGTGTACAGGCCTGCGCTTCTGACTGTTCCAAAAAGGACAGAAATGTGGTAAAATGTGTAGGATGGTTGTACATATGAAAAAATACGTACAAATCCAATGAAATATCTCAACTTATTCTTACAGTAATAAATATGGAATTGACTTATTTAGCTGCAGTTCTCTGCCTTGTTTACTTGTTGTACATGTGAGGAAATAAGTCAGAAAACTACAACATTCTTTTATTATTATCACTGAGAACCAGGACGTCTAGGGCTTGACACTTAAAGAGCTCAGAAGAGAAGTTCAGACAGACATAGAATTCCAGAGATTTCAGCTCAAGAGTTTAGCTGAGCTTCAAACAGAAGTCACTTTGGCCCTGAAGGCAAATAGCAAAGTTCTCTTAAGGGGAATCTATCCTACGTTCTTGTATTTTATTAATCTCTTGATGTCCATTTATGTTATTCGTGTAAGCTTATGCACCAAAATGTGCATGTGATCTTTTTCCATGCCTCTTTGGCTGGTGTACCTTTTAGACCGATATATGTAAATGAGCTCTGTTCTCGTTCTGTGTCTCACTCAAAAGTCGGTACGGGCAGAAACACTCCTAATAACTTTCTAGTGAATGGGCGGGGCTAATTTGCTGTATGCTGAATTGGTGGATGTTAAATGAATGATAAATGATACAGTTTTGTATTTCTGTTTTTCCATTGTGTACAGATTGGAGAGTGAACCATACATTTTGAAACTCCAACAGTGTTCACATACCACTTGAAACTCTTCTTTAACTTGTTTTTCTCTGGTTATCTTGCAAGAAGCACAGCAAATAGCATTCAGTACATATACAAACTTCCTCTTTGGCTTATAAGTGCTGGCCATTGTTCCAGTGCAGCTCAGTATGGAGCTCAGTATCCATTGTCATGATTTCATTAAAGTAACAAGGCTTTTTACTTGACAATTGTTTAAATCTACTCTTCCTTCGTCTCCATATGGTGTGCATCAGGTTTGTCTGGTGTTTGATGACGTTGCCAGCTGTGAAATGTCCATTTTCTGAACTGACTGGTGACAGCGAATTAAATTGAACTTCATATGTAGATTCATTTATCATCGCACGCTGTCCGACTTTGCTTCTGAATGAATAATTTAATGGGCATGCCTCATACATACACATATGCACACATGCACACATGCACACACTCTGCCCACGCCACGGCCGAGCGTGAGTCATGATGTTAATGTTGTTATCACAGAAAGAAACAGCGAATGATCTGTTTAATCCATTTGGCAGTGGAGCACGAAAAGAGCACTCATTACCATAAGACTGACTCGATGTGTCCAATTTGGCACTCAGAGTTTGATTATTCAATCTTCTGTTATTCATCGACTTATTACATCATTCAAAATTCTTCTGTGTATGTGACACTGTCAGAAGTTGAGACGGTTGTTTCAATATTTCTAGTTTCTTGGGAACTCCAAGTTATTAAATGATAAATAATATACTATGATCCTCTACATATAGTAAATTCTTGCCAAGATATCCTCCTTGACATTTGGTCTTTTGAAATATGATGCACTCTGGAGATTAATAATATTATTATTGTTATTATTATGATGATGATGATGATGATTATTATTATTATTCCTGATGTTTTGTGGCTTAATAATGGTCTACATTACCCTTCATCATTCTGGCAATCAAAAATGTCATAATTTTTTACAGTTCAGGTTTTTTTTATATAGCACATTATCATACAGAAAAGGTCATTCGATGTGCTTTACAGAAATAGAAAATAAAATAAGAATGAAATAGAATGCGGATAAGAGATGTTAAAGAATACATGAAAGAAAATTGAAAGTGCAATAAACACGCAAATATTTAAAAGGCAGAGGAGAATAGTCCAGGTTTAGCAGTTTTTTAAAGTTCCAGTTGGTGCAGATCTGATAGTAATGGGCAGCTTGTTCCAGTAGCGAGCTGCATAATGACTAAATGCCATTTCACCAGGTCTAGTTTCAGATCTTCTTACCACTAGCTGTCCAGCTCCTGCAGATCTAAGAGACCTACCAGGACTATATACTTCAACCATATCAGCTGTACACAATGAGTAGTTTGAAGTCAGTTCTGTGCTGAACTGGAAGCCAGTGCAGGGACCTGAGAATAGGAGTAATGTGCTCTCTTGTCCTGGTTTTGGTCAGAACTCTGGCAGCAGCATTTTGAATGAGCTGGAGCTCTAATAGACTTTTCAGGAATCCCAGCGAGGAGCAATAGTCAACACTGCAAGAAATGAAGGCATGGATCGGTTCCTCTTTCAAGTCTTGTTTGGACACAAAGTCTGTAACAAAGCTGGATGCAAAAGTTTGAACAACCCCGATCCAATGACACGTTGTTGATTTTCTGAGTCCTTGACACGGAATCCTCTTCTATATGACCCTTTTCCTGCATATGTTGGTGCAGTTTGATAAAATATTAAATGTGCCAGGCCACATTGTACGTTTAATTTTTCTTCCAATATGTTAAATTCAGCTGTTGAACATAATTGTGTACTTTAATTCATTACAGTAACAAGGTTTTTGCCTGTGTTGTGTTTTCCAGTCTCCTGGAGATCCTACCCACATACACGGAGGCGGAGATGAACCGATGAAGTGGCAGCGACATCACGCGGATACCTGTTCACTTCGTGATCGCCTCATTGTGCTGAATTAGTTGCTGTCGCCATGGCGAAGAGCCCCGAGGTGAAACTGGCTGTTTTCGGAAGAGCTGGAGTGGGGAAATCGGGTAAGAGCGCTGAGTGATGATGAAAATGACTGAATAGTCTCTCATCACATTCCTCTTGAACCTGTGTCACAATTCGTAATTAGCTGAGTTTCTGCCAACCAAAAACTCCTAACCAGTCTCAGGAACTTCTGATGCTGCACCGCACTCATTAAACTCCCACCGTGTTCTCCTGTCTGATATTCTCTGTGTCTGACACATTCAGACGTTCTCCAGATCATTTTCTAAGAGATTTCTGATCTGACGATGCTTATATATGAACTCCGGATTTGACCTATTAGGTGTTAGACTGATTTAAAAAAAAATCTTATTAGCACTAAAATCCATGTCATTAAAAAGAACCAAACAAAGAATTACTAGCTGAACGTCACTGTTTGCTGTTTACAGAATCTCCCTAACTGGTTCATGCTTTATATTCTGTGTATCTAGACCATATTCTGCCCTTCCTTAAGAAGGATGATGAAGTTAGCATAGCTAATGCACCAATAATATTCATAAACAGAAGGGTGTTAGCACTGCATAAGGCTAGTGGCTTACTGGGCAATAAATGTCTACTAGTAAAGAGAGTTAAAGGGGTTCTGCATATAGAACTCTTCATTATTTTGCAAATGTATTTGGTTCTGAATATAAACCAAATTAAAAAGTGGGACATGACTCGAATCGCTTTTGCTATATTTTACATTCTGTGGCATCCGTGCTGTCCCTGAGATTAGAGCTGCACTTTCTCTCCATAAGCATGAGCAGGTTCAGCACAGGGAAGATGAAATAAGCTCCTGCTGTTCCAGAGTAGAAGAATCAGGTGCGGTGAATCACTAATGACACTGTGGCCATTCCTAGACTTTGGGAGAATGACTACTTGATTTTTATCTATGAATATTACAAATAAGTCATAATGTCTTGTTGCACATAGACCGCACGCCCACTTCTGTTGAAAATTTTAATGTTGTCATTGTTTTTGTATATGCTCAATTGACATTACATAATTGCTTACACGTTAATGCATTATAACCAATGACCTGTTAGTTACGTAATGATGTTCGTTTATGCTTATATTTACACCCAGTGTCAACTTGCACTGCTCTCATTTTCTGTTTTGGTGTTGAACAGAATGTTATTTCTTTTCACAAAACTGTGACAACAGTAGCTTTCCAGTCAAATACAGGAACACACTTATTATTTATGGATTGTCCTGATCCGTATTGTTGATGACTGTAAGCCCTGTGTGATTTCTGCTCTGATGGGCTGCCTTGTACTGTGTTGAACTGAACAGCTTTTTAAGAACTGCTGACAATATTTCTCCCAGCTTCCAAATAAAAATATTCTTCATTAAAGCATTATTTTAAAGCAAATGACAAAACATCAAAATAATAGAAATGATGCAGCGTTTACAGAACCTGAATAATTCAAAGAAAACAAATCTCTCGTTCTCTCTTGAACAAAATGGCAAAAATGACCTTTGAGGAACTTCTAGTAGTGTTTCACCATCCAACTGGTCTCATTGCAGGAGGAGAGTGTCGATTACAGCAGTGTTTTTTTATACTTCCTCATTAAGTGCAGTTTGATTCAGGTGATCACTAATCAGTCCCTCATAAAGCAGAATGAGGTGCTTGTGTAGAAATTTAACAGACACTGGCATGTAACGGTTGTCACACTCATAGAGATGCTGATTTAAAAATAAATTGCAATGGTCTCTTATTTTTTTTCCAGAGCTGTATATATATGGATGTGCTGAAGTCGGCATCAGTCATTTATGCAGTATAGTTTGCATAACTGCACTGTGTGGAAAGAGGAGTGAATAGTTTGTTTGTAACTGGACTTGAGGCTGGAGGCACATAAATTAAGGGACAAACAGCAGTAAAGAAACAGAACATGAAGATACAAACAATGCTATGTCTGGGAAACACAGACACTAGGAAACCGTGGCATTCAGCATATATCAAGACTCGATATTGCAACATAATTAACGCAGGGACCAGACTAAAACACAAGGATATTTATGTGACATGACAATGGGAAGACCTGCAGGGGAGAAGACAAGGACAAGTCACAGCTGTACATGATGGCTAGAGCGGAGTCTAAGACCAAAACAAAGGTACATGGTGAGAACAGGGCACATATAAACCGAGACAGACACAAGGCACAAGGATAAGGCAGGGGCAGAACGTTCTAAAACTTAAAATTTCCTCAGAAGCATATTCATAAGAAAGAGAAATGCATACTCATGGTGCATAAACAGTACATTCATGTTCCTGTGTGAGTTTTGTACACAACACACTGGCAGAGTGCATCTAATTTGAGCCTGAAACTGGACCAAAATGCCCAACACATCAAACCTTCTTTGTTTCCTCCTCATTCTGTCTCCAGCAGCCGTTTTTTAGAAAAGCTGTTTCGGACAGCATATCTGCTATTAAAAGTGCCAAATATAAAACGTAAATGTTCACAAATAAAACTGAATTGAAAATGTTTACATAGAAATCTCAGCATCTGCCCTGAATCAGCACACAAAGCTGCTAAAATATATTTCCTTGAAATATAGTTGAACTGAAGAGTCTGCTGGTTACTAAATGTGACTTGATTATATTTATTTGCAGTTATTGCTCCCCATCACCTATGTTTAAATTCCGTGGTTGATGGTGGGTGCCAGCAGTCATTTTGAAATTTTGCAATTCATCACCTGTTCCTTTTGAATGAAGCTTTTCTATTTGCCAGGTGCATTAGACCCTTTTCATGGCTGGCAGAAATGAATATATTAAATGAATCTCATTAGAACAACATCAGTGTTCAGCACTAATAAAGCAGAGAGAGCGATCTATCAGTGTGCTTTATGCAAGAGAGAGAGAGAGAGTGTTCAAAACGAGCCTGTGACTAGACACATTAAAAAAACTCCAAATGAAGTGCTGTGTAAGTTATTAGATTACTAACCTGGCTTCACTCTCCAGCTCTCTAATTTCTTTCACTGGATCAACAAGTTTCTTGTTTCAAATCCCTGCAGACACACATATAGACAGATACAGACACATATAGACACTTACTGTGCCAATTACTTTCTCACCTCAGATTTGATCAAAATTTACTTTACTTATTTCTTAGTAACCTCAGTCCTGATTACTTCCAATATATGAGTCATGTGTATATGTGCACCATCTGAAAAAGGAAACCAACAATAGCCCTTTAAGAGTCACATGCGACCAAGGCCTACGTTGCACAGGGAGACTTTGGAGCGTGCCCGTGGTGGAGGTGTTAGGTGTTTTGGTCCTGGCACAGGTTTCACAGGCCTGGACGGAGTTCTTAGTGTCACTGGCCGTGCTGGGCCACCAGAAGGCCCGCTGAAGGAGATTGTAGGTCTGGTGGACCCCAGGATGTCCGGCTAGGGTGGAAGAATGAGCCCACTGGAGAGCCTCCTGGTGTATACCAGTGGGGATGAACAGGCGACCAGGTGGAGTGTTGGCTGGAGGAGGTTCCAAGGTGTGTCCCTGGTGGACTCTGTCTTCCAACACCCACCGGAGAGGAGCCATGATGAGATGAGATGGCAGGACATTCTCCGCCGTCCGGGGATTCTCCGCCTGGTACTGATGGGAGAGAGCGTCAGCTTTGATATTCTTGGACCCCTGACAGTATGACAGGTGGAAATTAAATTGTTCAAAGAACAACACCCACCGCGCCTGTCTGGGGTTGAGTTGCTTGGCCTGACAGATGGTGATTAGGTTTTGGTGGGTCAGTGCCGCCCTAGAGCCAGTGACGCCATTCGTCTAGAGCCCACTTGATGGCGAACAACTCTCGGTCCCCTACCCCATAGTGTTGTTGTGTGGGGTTAAATTTTCTAGAAAAGAAACTGCAGGGGTGCAGTTTCTGGCCTGGACCTCGCTGTGAGAGAACAGCTCCTATGCCCACATCAGAGACATCCACCTCAACAACAAATGACTTGGCCCGGTCTGGATGCAGAAGGATGGGAGCAGAGGTGTACTGGTGACAGAGTTTTTTGAAGGCTTCGATGGCTTGAGGAGTGATGATGAAAGGCCCGGAAGATGGCTTGGTGAGGGCAGTAAGTGGTGCTGCAGTCGAACTGAAGCCCCAGATAAATCGGCAATAGAAATTGGCGAACCCCAGAAAACATTGCAGCTGTTTAAGCGTCGTGGGTTTGGCCAGGAACGCACAGCCTCCATCTTCTGGGGATCTATGGCCACACCCTGTGATGAGATGATGAAGCCAAGGAATGTGGTGGTGTGCTGGTTGAAAGTACATTTCTCCAACTTACCGAACAACTGCTGGGCCAGCAACCTCTTGAGGACTGCCCTGACATGCTGTTCCTCCAAGGTCTGAGAGTCTGAGATGTCATCCAGGTACGCAAAACACCATCTACTCAGCATGTCACGGAGAACGTCGTTTATAAACTGCAAAAAAGTAGCCGGACTGTTACAAAGACCAAACGGCATTACCAAGGTTTCGTAGTGGCCAGTGGGGGTTATGAAGGCCGTCTTCCACTCATCACCCTCTCTGATGCGGACCAGGTTGTAAGTACTCCGTAGGTCCAGTTTGGTGAAGATCTTGGTACCAGAGAGGGCGTCCAGGGTGGTGTTGGTAAGAGGGAGTGGATGACGTTTTTTTATTGTGATGTTGAGCCCTGTGTTGACCCCTGGCTTTCTTCTTAACAAAGAGGAACCCCACGACCGCGGGGGATGATGAAGGCCGAATCGTCCCCTGGTGAAGGCCCTCCATGAAGTACTCCTCCATGGCCTTCTGTTCCCCCGCAGATAGAGAATACAGATGGCCTCGGGGTGGTACCGCGGCAGGCAGAAGGTCAATGACCAGGTCATAGGGTCGATGAGGAGGAAGACGAATGTCGTGTTGTTTACTAAAAACCCCTGCCAGGTTGCGGTACGGGACGGGAATGGTCTTCGGGTCGACGTCGAGGGCCTCGGACTCCCCTGAGCACATGGTGATGGTATGGGTGCGCTGATAGGACTGGTGGATAGGGTGCGACCGTCAGCGGCGGTGATATTAACAGGCCGAGATAACACCTCAAGGTCAATTCCCAACTGGGCAGCATAAGCCTGATTGATAAAGTTCCCAGCTGCCCTTGAGTCAATGAAAGCAGTGGTCACGATCTGTAGGTGGCCCAGAACGAGACTAACCTGTATTATGAGGCGGGAAACGGTTGGTAGGTAGGAGGTGGCAGCCAGCAGACCAGGTGAGTTCCTCCCCCTATTCACCTGGTCTGACCGTTTCCCGGGCGGAGAGGGCAGATGGCTTGGTGGTGATCGGGGCAGGCACAATAGGCACAAAGACCTTTGCGATAACCTCGTTCCTTCTCCGCCGCTGACAGGAGGGTACGCCCTAGCTGCATGGGTTCCCCGGCTCTGGTTGAGTGGGCCTCTGAGGCGGGTGGAGGTCGGGTGGTTGAGGCTGATGCACTGGAGGTCGATGGGGCTTCGAAGAGTAGTCTTAGGAAGGGAGCTGAGTTACTCGTAGGCTGAGTTGGATCATGCCTTCCAAGGTCTCCGGGAGTTCACGTCCGGCCAGTTCATTCTTCAAACGTGAAGAGAGACCCTCATAAAAGGCTGTACGGAGTGCTTCATCTCCCCATTTCGATTGGACAGCGAGCATCCAGAACTCCGCTGTGTATTTGCTGACAAGGCGATCACCCTGTCGCAGGTGATAAAGTTTGGTGTCGACCCCCACCTTGATCTCAGGATGCTGGAAGGACGTCTTGAGCTGCTGCGTGAACGCAGGGTAGGAGTAGGCCACTTTGCTGTCAGATCTCAAGACGGCCAGAACCCACTTGGCTGCCTCCCCAGTGAGAAGAGAGATGAGAATTGCCATTCTGCTTCGGTCTGATCGGCTGGGCTGAAACTCAAAGAGAAGAGAGAGATTCGTTAGAAAGACCTCACACTTCCCATCCGTCCTGTTCCACTTCTCAGGGAGAGCCATTTTAGGTATTATGACGGGTAAAGGTGGTTGGATCACCTTGCGAGGGGAGGCTGTTCTTGGTGAACTGCCCGCAGGGTGGTGACCTCTTGTTTCAAGTTCACAATTTCGACTGCCTGCTGATTGATCACTTCCCAGACGCAGGCTAAATCCGCTGGGCTTACATGGGACACAGACATTCTGTCACGGAGTAGATACAAATGACTGCTAGTCCGCCCAGCGTGGTGAAAGAGCCCTGTCGCGGATTGACATGATAGAGCCGGTAAGCCACGAGATTTAGTATGAGAATGCTCCGCAAATAGGAGTAACAATTCCCACCAGGAACCAATGTTCTCACATGCACACAGTAAGTACTCACGGTACCGAGAGTTGATTATGAGGGTGATCTGGGCATGGAACCCAAATGTCTGTGTGTAGAGACGTACCTCCTTCCTGTTTATATACCCTGAGACGTGAGTCATTTCCCGGTGCCTGATGACATCACGTGATCTGGTGCGTGTGACAGATTAATTGTTATTAAATAATTAATTCAAAAGTAGTCTATTGCACACTTTTATTTTTAAAGTACTGCTATATAAAAGTGCAATAACATTTGGTTTACAGACACTTTAAACAAATAAGGAGCTTTTTAACACCAGTGTTCCCTTTAACAGTTACACAGCTTGTTTCTTGTAAATCTCAACTTAAACATTAATGTAATCAAATCAAATATAAAACCAAAGCTATTTGCCCCTGCCAGGGCTTTAACATTTCATCCAGTTTGTTATAATAAAACAAATCCAGAGCATGGGGAGCAGAACCATGATAGCAGCTGCAAAGGGGGACCAACTCCATATGAAAATCTATGTATCTGAATGTAGTGTCATTAAAGTCCCTGTTGGTGTAATGGTCAGGTGTCCCATTACTTTTGTCCATATAATATGGCCGAGATGGAGAGCTTTGTGCTTCGCGCAACCACAACCACAAAATAGCAACAAATTTTCAAAATATTTTAAAAACCTTTTAAAAAACTAAGGATTTTAAAAACCTGCGTTAACTATAATTGTCAACAATAAGTAATGAGTTAACGTGTTAACTTGCCCAGCCCTAGTTAGAAGTCTGAGGCACTGGTGAAAATGGTTTTGCATTCTTTTGTAATTTAATACAATATTCTAATGACAAATTATGTTGTCAGCATAAGAAGTTCAGAAAACAGTAGAATCTTTAACATTTTTCAGTTTCAGAATTTCTTAGTACGTGTTATATGCCCCTTTTACTTTAATGACAGTGTACAATCTGAACAATCATGGCTGAAAGTTGATTAAGTTAATCAAAGTTGTGATGAGTAGATCAACTCCACATGAGAATCATCTGAACATGCTTCAGTGTCAGGTATAAAACATCTTTGTACAATGGGTTTGTAACCTAATCAGTAACACAAATTTGTGAAATTTAAATAACAAATTAAAATAGACTAAAATCTTAATTATTTCTTCTTCATTTTACTTTTGGACTTTTGAACTAACACTTTGACTTCTCTAAGACCACTGCTAAAATTACATCAGTAACCAAGAAAAAAAAGTCTTCCTTGCTGTTGTTCCTGTATATTAACACAATGTTCCTCTGGTTTCCATTTCATCCTGAAAGTAAACACATACACACACACACACACACACACACACACACACACACACACGCGCGCGCGCGCACACGCACACACAAACACACACACACACACACACACACACATACACACACACAC
>JBBJLS010099625.1:0-20542 GCA_037577275.1 Bryconaethiops microstoma | reverse complement strand
AGACTGTCCCCTGTAGTTAGGGAATGGAATGGAAGTCGCTTTGGATAAAAGCGTCTGCTAAATGCCATAAATGTAAAATGTAACAATTAAAAATGATTTGGTACTACTTGTGAGTTTTTAAGTAAGTTTGTATCTCTGGATATAATTTTTTCATTCTGTCTTTGTTGGAATATCTCTGCAAAAATGAAGACAAAGGAGCGTTTCTGATGTGAGAAACAAAATCATTGAAATATACAAGCCAGGAAGATTTGATGGTCAGATGAGACCAAAACAGAACTTTTCAGCCACTGGATGAGTGGATGCCACTCATCTGCAGGAACTGGGAATCTTGACAATGTTTAAGAGAAAATGGATGGACACAAATACCACACAGTATTGCAGGAGAACTTGTTCTAGTCTGCTATGGCTCAGGAGAAGATTCATCTTCCAGCATAACAATGAGCATAAGCATGAGGTCAAAAGAAAACTGGAATGGCTCAAAAACACAGAGGTAATTGTTTAGTGTATAATGTGCACATTGTATCTACTGCCCTTATCTTCAGGTTTATACACCAGAGAAGTGTCCCAAAAATGTTCTTTTATACTGTATATTTACCCGTATGGGTATAGTGACAATGAATTTAAACTAAATTTAATTATGCTACCAGGTATTATCAGTGCAGTGATGATTTCTGATTGTAGAGAATATATCTGTTCATTGTAAGTCTAATTCTCAAGCACCTTGGACCCCATTTGTTACCCTTTGTGATCCCTCAAATCAAATTAAGAGACGTATAATTTAGAAGTAAACTCATTATTCCCTCAGGGTCAATGATACAGGCAGCCTTACTGGCACCCATGGTAGAAAAAAGGTTATAAAGAAATGTCTTTGAGTTTACTTACCTTGATCTTACACTGACAATACAATAAAAACCCTAACATTCAATTGAAGTAAATTTAGTCTAATATAACATATGCACATGTAAAATAAAAAAAATACAAATACAAATACAAATAAAAAAAAAACAAAACAGTGTACATATACTGACCCTTTTAGATTTAAAAACAACATGCAACAAAAGAGTGTATTTGCATGCATTTTAAGCATATTTCACCTTTTAAAAATCCTCTTGAGTGTTCAAGAACTCTTAAGCAGTCATCCATACAAACATGAGATGACACAGAGGCCAGATTCCCTTAGTGATTCATTCTCATGGAGACGATTAGACACTACGCAAACAAAATGAGACAAAAGTGCATTGACCTGATAAATCAGGTAATAGCTAAATGCCTAAAAATGCTCATATTCACTGTAAAGAAGTTTAAAACAGAATGAACTGAAGTAAACCCGCCCAGAAGAGGATGCATGTCTCTTCTGCCCCCACACACAGTGAGGAGGATGGTCAGGAAGACAAATCGCTGTTGTAGATTTACAGAAGATGGTAGCATTTTGAAGTGACTCAACTGTCACAACTTTAAGCACCTGGGACTTTGACTGGAACCAGGTTTTATGGTGAGACAAAAGTAGAAATTTTTGGCAACAAAAACTCAAGGTTAGTTTGTTATAAAAATAAGGATGATTATATAGAAAATTACTGTTCATATGGAGCATCTCTGTTGTTTTGGGGCTGGTTTTCCTCCAAAGTCCCCTTGAACCTTGTAGGGATACAGCATTAGGGACTCCCTGAAGTACCAAGAGATTTTAAATGTGCCATCAAGATAATGATCCACAGGGAAATAAAAGTGTTTCATGACCACAAAATCAAATCCATTTTCTGAAAGAAAAAAAAAGAAAACGGAAAACAATTCAAATTTATATTGTCATTTAAAAATATGTGATGTAAACCAGAGTGCCTAAGAATTTTTTTTTCTGAATTAAAAACTAGATCTTACAGTGTGAGATTAGTGTCAGCAATTATGATTTTAAATTGTTAGAGTCATATAAAGGCCCATAGTACTACTAAACTTACATTTACACACCTAAACTGCATGTTACATGTATGTACATGTACATTCAAGTGGGCTTCACTTGGGCCTTTGTTAAAGCTTCAGTGAGTTTTTTGTTAATCACTTGCACAACAATGACAAGAGGGGAAAAAAATTGTCAGTCGAGTGGTAACAGCAATGAAGTTATGATATTTTCAAAGAGACTCAAAGAGACACTGCTAAAACAGACAGTTGTTCAAAAGTGTTTATCACTGACTTCCAGCTGAAACTCGGCACCACAAGCAGTCTCGAACAGCATTAGTGTCAACGTGCATGTTTTCAGTAATGTCTTAATGTGTTATACATCAGTGACACGTTTAGTTTAGCCAGACACTCAAGCATAACTCAAATATTCAAGACGAAAGAGTTGAATGAGGTGTGACATTTGATTTTAAGCCACAACATTGTGCAGCTTTTTATGCAACTACATTAGGAGAATTTTACTTTTATATGTTGCAAATCTACTCTGATCAGCCACAGCATAGACAGGTGAAGTGAATAGCATTGATTATCTCATTATTGTGGCACCTGCCAAAGGTTGGGATATCTTACTTAGCAAGTGAACAGTCAGTTCCTGAAGCTGATCTGTTGGAATAAGGAAGAATTATGAAAACTGACTGATGAATCACAGTTTCCTATACATCCTGTGGGTAGCTGGGTTCACATACATCACATAGAGATGAAGAGATGACATCAGGATGCACTGTTCTGCTGTGTTACTTTGGTGCGATCCTCCCAAACATTGTTGCCTACTGAAACATTTTGTAGGCTGTAAGGCTACCACTACAGGGCAGTTGTAGCCTATTGGGTAAAACGCTTGCCTGTGATCCCGATGACCACAAAGTCATAGATTCGGAAAACACTTTCTACCACTGTGTCCTTGAGCAAGACACTTAACCCTCAGTTGCTCCAGGGGGACTGTCCCTGTAACTAAGTATTGAAGGTTGCTCTGCATAAGAGCGTCAGCCAAATGCCCCCTTTACAAACCGTTTAAAGCCTTTAAAAAGGGTTCCTAATGGCTCAGTCTTCTGTTTGTCTCCCTTGTAGGTGGCAGTCATCTTTTTTTACGCTCCAAGCATATGTGACCTTTACAAATGAACTATTTCTTTTTTATAGTCCAAAATGAGAGCTCCAGTTTGGTTATCTGGGCTTCGAGAGAGAGGTGAGGCTTGATTTGGTCAAGGATCTATTTGTTGGTTTTCTTTGTTATCCAAGGTTCTCTTAAATATCTCAAAAGGTCAAATGAACCAATATTTTTCTGTCTCACTTTTTTTTTTACAGTTCAGCTTTCACATCCATAGATAACCAGAGAAAAGAACATGACCTGGACAGTTCTGATCTTTCTTTGCGGGGACACATCACTAAATTTGAAAATCTTTTCAAGCTTCTTCGTATTTGTTCTGCCGAGTGCCAAGTTATGTTTCTTTGCCGCTGGATCCTTTGTTGTTAATAATTGATTCAAGAAAACAAAATATGTTCCCCACTTCTGCATCCTCACCATCAGTGATAAAATGAGGTATTGTTTACATAAAATATGTTCAAATAAACATACTTCTACTTCCTTTGTGAGGTAATTAATCTTCTTGTTTACATTTCACTCATTAACATTTAGCTACTAGTCCTTTTCATTATGTTACAACAGAGGATTCCTGTTTTATTTAGGCCAATAATGCAAGAAAAACACCATTTACATTAACAACTACAATTAACATTTAAAAAAATTCCATTCTAGAGGGAACTCAGTACATTGTTCTTGGAAAGGTCATTTTATTTTGCGCAAAAAGTAATACTTGCACATGTGCATAGGTTTGGGCTACTTTGAGTAATGGAAGATGTAAGGAGATGGTTATACATTGATATTATAGATTATAGACTGTCACTGTTCTCCTGAGTTTGAGAGTATGTTAATCAAATGCAGGCCTTTTTACCTTCCTCAGGAACTTACCGCTGATATAGCCACAGCTGTTTCCACTGGATGATAATGCTGGTAGTGCTCTATGCCACTCAGTGCCATAAAATGCCAGCAGAACAGCTATCCCAATCCCACACATATCATAGTTAGTGATTTTGACTATGTTGATTTAAAGACAGGCTCCCCCAAATTTGATCAACACATCAAATGTGCCACCAGAGGAAAAAATACATTAAACAAAGTAATTCCGACATCAAACTCAGTCCAGACATATCATCTATTCATATTCTTAATCCCAGCATATACCCCCTCAGGAGAAAAGTTCAACCCACCACAAAGTCTGTCAAAATATGGCCTGAAGGAGCTTCCTCACAGCTGCAGGATTGCTTTGAAAGGACTAATTGGGACGTCTTTGACGATAAGGAATTTGGAGGTGTACACATCGACTGTACTCTGCTTTATAAGAACTGTGCATCCTGATAAGAACTGTGCTGACAATGTCACTGTCAAAAAACACATCCAGAACTCTCCTCCATGTTCGAAACACAGCGTTCAGGTCAGGTCACAGAGCCATTTACAGTGTAGCTAGAACCAATGTGATGAGAGCCATCAAATCTAAAGCTAAAGTGACCTACTTCCACTTCACCACCAAAATACATGGTAGATGCGGCAGGGCATCCAGCATATCACCAATCATAAGATCAGTATCACATGACTGTTGGATCAGATGCCTCATTAACAGAGGAGCTTAGTTATTTCTTTGCTTGCTTTGAGATAGAAGCAGCAGAGGAAGTCACAACATCCACACCAGATTCACAACATCCACATCAAGCACATCATCATGGTACAAGAACATAATGTGAGGTGAGTGCTCAGAGCAGTCAACCCAAGAAAAGCTGCCAGCCCTGATGGAGTATCTAAATGGAGTATTCAATTCTTACTCTGTACAATGACAATAAAGGATTCTGTCTGTCTGTCTCTCTGTCTATCTATCCATCTGTCTAATCCGTCAACTGTCTAAGGTAAAGGAGAAATTGCATAATGCTTTCCAGAAAACTAAAATCTCTTATAAGCTTTTTTATGAGCTTCTAGTCTTACAACATTGTGTTTTTTTTTAAGCCAAACTTAATATAAATATAAATTATCTCAGGAAGTTTCATTGTGTTATGCTTGTTAACTGATACTATCACAGACTGTAACATAACCTATCACACACTGCTTGGGCACTGATTGTGCCCAAGAGTAGTAAATGCAGTATGCGACCAATATAAATTCCCCCAATTCACCAATGACACTCAGATGTCTTACTACTCAGCCATGTCTTACATGCAGCCAGAGTGACTGGAGGGCTAGGAAAGTGAGGTTGGTCAGAGCGTAGAAGTGACTGGCCCAGCTCCTGATGTTGGTATTGTCTACACCCCTCTCCTGTACAGTACAGAACAATTGTGGCCAACTGTAAACTATATTATATAATGTGAGGAGTAGCATGCAGTATACTTGTATACTATCCAGTAGCAGTATGGTATTTGGAACATACACTGGATCTCCAGTCGCCCCTTCATAAGTAGCCCTCTATTATTTTCTGTTTTCTTATTTATGTTTTTGTGTTTTGTTTTCTATCCTAATAAAAGTTCAATGCTTATGTCCATTAATGTGCAGATGCAAAACTAATAAAAATCTATAATCAAAATGATGGCTTTGCCTAGGAACCATCGCCTTTTAAAATCAGCTAATTTTCTATTTTTGCACCACTTACACCATGCATTATTATTATTACTATTATTATTATTATTATTAGGCCAGTTCTGACCTTCTAAACCTTTCCTTCATACATTCAAGACTGCAACACAAGAAGAGATGTATGACTGTAGGAGGAGAAAGAACTATGAGAACTTTAGCTTGAGTTCTGAATAAAAAGCAAGACCCTTTTTTGATGAATTAAATTATGACAAACAAACACCTCTGTTATCAGTTGAAGTGCCTGGTTGTCACATTTAATTTGCCCAGCCAACATCAATGTCTTTTTTTATAGTGACAGCTGTTGCCTTTGAATCTTACATGCCACACCTGTTGTCTTGCAGTCTGTCAGGTCTAGAAATCACATTAAACAAGACAGCCCAAGGAGTGTGAGCTAACACCAGCCACGGTAGCAGCAGCCACCATGTCCTTAAGGCTTGTAATTGGAAAAGTTTTTATTACTCTTTGCTGTCGTGATAAACTGTTTATTTTAATCGGCTGCTGCATTGGTGGCAAACTAAACGGGAAAAGGGCACTCAAAGGAAAACATGAAGGGGGAAAAAAAATTCATGTTGTTCAATTCCTATAGGGCAGCTGGACGAAAAGCTTTTTGGAGATACAGTCACTCAGATTCGGAGCTTTAGTCTATGTCTTGTTTGTTGCTTCTGGTCATAGATTGCATGGCGCGTTACCACAAGAGACGTCTCTGACTTACTGAGCTGTTTCTCCATCATGAGAGAGGCAGTAAACTGCTGCAGTGCTGCACTGTTTATAAACCCCAGGTCCCGCGCGGACTCTTGGTAGCCGATGGTAAAACACTGCCATTATTTCTGGGAGATATATGGTGCCTTAATGAGAGCAGCTTCTTTCTTTATTTTTTTATTTCATTTTCTTCATTCAGCTGTGAGATCTCGCAGTAACTCACAAGGACAACTTAATAGATGGGGGGCATTGTGCATAACAGGAACGTGCCAGAGGGGCAAATGTTTTCTCCTGGGACCCACTTTTTTGAAAAGATTCTGTTTACTTGTCTTGTACAATAATGCTGGCAAACACACGCACACACGCACACACACACAGTATTGTATTATTACATTTGTGAGGACATTCCATTGGCTTGTGTCATGGTGCATCGGAATCAGAAAACTTTTGATCCAGGAGGAAATTGCCTCAACCTCTGGTCCAGCATACTTACTTTTGAGGGCAAGCAAAATGTCCCTACGTCTGTCCTGAACAGTCCAGTGAAGCCTAGTAGGTAACACTGCTGCCCTCCACGTAGCAGCCTGGGGTTTGATTGCCCACCTGGGTTGGCACACTAGACTAGCATGAATCCTCGAGAAAGAATCCTCACTTTATATTTATCTACATGTGACATAGTCACCAAAGATAAGTAAATTGCATAAAAATAATAAGCAGACATTTGCCACACCAAAGGAATTCACAGGCTATTTAAGCACAAATGTTGTTGAAAGTGTAATTGGTGGCAGACTATTTTCGAATTGTGCCACAATGTTCATGTATTGTGACATACGGCCTGGGGAACAGCGGCCGCCCATGGGCTGGGAGGCCTAAACCCACATCCAGGAACACACAGAGACACCGGAGCAGGTGAACAGCGGAGCTTTATTTAAACAGAAGACATACTCAGTTCACAAAACACCAACAAAACCACCACCACTCAGGGCTGAAATACAGCACAGGCTTTCCTCTCTACTCTCCCCTTTCTGGCCGTTCTCTCCGATCTCTGGCCGCTCCTTTCTTTCACGCTCTATCTTCCTCCAGTCTCTTTCCTCTCTCTTCTACTGTACCGGAGAGCCCTTGGTTTAATGAGTCCTGGCCCCTCTCACTTGGCTCTCGTAAAGGGAGGAGCCTTGTGCTCAGTCCTGCGGGCCTATGAGGGTGCTCCGCCCTCTCACCTCACAGTACTTTCATTTCCCATGTCCCCATTAACAATCATATTGACTCCGGTTACATGATGCCACGGCCAGCTCATCTGTGCCATGCTCCTGGCTGACTGGGGCTCTGGAATTCTGAGCCTGGGTTGCTCCCCACTACTATATTTACTTTGGTTACTCCCCATCAGCCGCACCTGTCCCTCATCGCTTTGGTTTCTCCCCATCCGAAGAACCTATCTCTCATCAGCCCAACATTACTAACATCCGTCCCGACCCAGAGGTAAACTATCCATTCACCCTCATTCTAAATATCTGGTCTTTGCTCTGTCTTGTTTGTCTGTCCACCTGTCTGCAGCACCGACTCTGCCTGCTTTCTGTACGCTTTCTGTACGCTGTTCTGGCGCTTTATCTGGCTCACATCGTGATGAGCACATGGCTTCCACACCACCCTGCCCTTACTCTGGACCGCTCAAACGCTGAGAGACTCAATTTGTGTTAACCTCTGTAATCACAGAGACAAAACTGTGTCTAGAAAAGGATATCGTTTGATGAGAACTGTATCTCTGACCCCAATAGGACACACGGTTGAATTTTTAGTCATTCAGCAATTTTAACTATTTATTTGATACTTAAATCATAGCAGAATACATGCTGAAGCCTACATGTTAAATTAATGGATGGTTTAACACAGGTTTTGATGTTCCTGGATGAATTATTGCATGAGCGAAATGGAGTTGAAGCTCAAGGGCCTGAGCACAAAAAGGGCACATTGATTGGGGAGGGAATTAGTTTAGCATTCATTATGGGCTCATATATGTGCTTAATGTGTTAATGTGCTCTATATTCATAACCTACAATATTAATTTTTATTTGAGACAATTTGGGACCAGGATGTGCATTAAAGTCCCTTTTAATCAAGTCACAGTTCCTTAAAAGCATAGTTACTCAGACTTAAAGCCTATAAACAGTAATTTACAAGGATGTGCCAAACAGCACAAGACCAAGAGTATGAAAAGCAAAAAACACTAAATCTTCACCATAAAATGAAATGATCAATCACCAGCGATGCGGCATCAGTTTTGCGTAGTTGCATTCACACCCCCACAAAAGAACGATTCATGGTGCTTCTCATAAGCAGTATGCCACTAGACCAGACTAGACAAGACCAAAAATACTGTGACATGTTTTTACTCACAGAAAGTTAAGATTGACTGTGAGCCCTCATGCTCATTTTCGGGAATTGTACTAGGTGTCATGCTGGTAAGTGTTACATGATATATTACAGGAATTTCTACTTTGGATTAAGCTCACACAACCCTTTTGTGTTAAATTCACACGCAAAAGTGCATGTGTGAAAGGGGGTATAATAATATGGAGATTAGGCTTCGTTCCTTTTTTCTCATTAGCGTCATCTCATCCATTTGTAAATGTATGTGTGATAGATGGCTGTATGGTAGCAAGACAGCTTGGTACTCTGAGGGGGGGCCTTGGAATTGCCATAGTCCCAGGACCCTATGTGGACATCAGTGACCTTATTTAAAATTATACAAATTTAACATGGCTCACATGGATCTCGGTCACGCACAAATACAACATTCACACAAACATGCATTTGGGAACTGCAAAGTCTTTGAACAGTATTCCTAGGCCACATATCGTTCAGCATCACTGATGTGCAGGTAGCCAATGTAGATTGCATGCATGCTCTTGTTTATCTCCACCTGCAGACCTGAATCTGTCGGCTGCATTCTCCATTACTGACAGCTCCCTCTACAACATGTGCAGCTTTGACGGATACAGCGCAAGCTCTGTGACAAATGCAGTGTGTACTGTCTGCATTCCATCACTTCAGAACTTCGTGACAGACTTGCATTTAAAACACACTGAACAAGATTAATTAATTCTGTGTTACAGTTGATGTTAGCTCAGAGACAAAAAATCGTTTGCTGAAAAAAGCCTCCAGGCATCAAGGAGGTGGAGGATGGGGTGCTAAGTGCACTGTTACACAACCAGATTTCCAGACTGTTTAATTGCAACTGCTGAAACAAAGAATAGAAGTGTGCAGTAAAAACCTAAAGGGAGGAGTATATTTTTCTATTATATGTTTTACTTAAAGGTGTGACACAGTGGTGCAGTGAGAAGTGTTGTCCCCTCAAAGCAAGAGGGTACTGGGCTCAGCTCATCTGCAGTCAGTTCATTCAGAAGGACTGAGAAGCATCTCTGGTTTGTGTTAAGTGTAGTATTGTCATTTTGAGGAAAGTGTTTTGTGATTTTGCAAGGTTTTTTTTTATTTTCAGGCCAGTTTCTTAGACGCAGATTGTGAGATTTTGAATAACTATGCATGTGACAAATAAAGAATCCTGAATCTTGAAACCTAAGCCTAGGCTCACTGTTCTATGGCAATTCACTACTGACACTGCAATTAAGCTCGAGTCTGGGCCTAATCCATGATCGGGAATGCGGTCTTATGTGCTCAACCAGTATGTATGTTCTTATCTTGGTCAGTGAGCAAAACCTTCCAATGCAGTGCAATGGAGTCTAAAATTACTAATCAAATGTCATCATTGATTTATTAGCATTTAAAAAAACAAACTATAAACTATAAGTTTTTTTGTGCATAATAGCCCAGAAAGTCCTAAACGTTTGCTTGTTTGCTTTAGGACATTCATATGAAAGAACAGAAAGAAATTGGATTCTCTTCTCACATAATGAGCACATTGTCTTTTTTCAGCACTCTCATTGTTATAGCAGGGTTAAAGCTGGGGCACTCATGCCGGGGGGGCAAGATCTATACTCCCAAAGCCAATAGACCCTTTTCTATAGCCCAGCAGTCATTTATCAAGGAGGATTTATCAAGAATCACTAGTGCCTGAACTGTTAAAGTAAGACATGCAAAAGAAAATAAAAGACAAAGTGAAACTAAATAAAAATAAATCTTTAACAAAATTAAAATGAAAAACTTAATTCAAATAAAATGAATGAAAATATATCAAGTAAAAATAAATATAAATTAAGTCCATACACGTTTCTGATTAGTTTTTTGTTTAATTCCTATTAATTATTTATTCAGTTTGTATTTGTTTACCTATTCTTTTTTTATTTAATGTATTAGTGATGCAGCTTTGTTTATATGATATGGAAGCTGGCTCGTGTGTGTGTGTGTCTTAACATAGATGTTTGCCGTTTTATCTTTAAAGAAAGTAACATTTATTTGACATCAGGTAAGTTTATATAATAAAATGCACAGAGTATTGTTCTCTTAATTTACTCTTTAATGCTGAATAACATTTTAGGTCATCCACAAATCATTTTAAACGTCTTTTTTTTTATTTTGCTCATTAAATATTTGGACACAGAAATCTGATGTCTTTCGGTGTCTCAAGTATTGCAAGTTTCTTATTGTTCACCCAACAGCAGAGTTTAAGCGCTAGCAATGCTATCCTCAACTGGGAGCCCAAAAACAGAATATGACTGTTGGGATTATGTAAAAATCCTAACTCTAATCCTAACGCTAATTTTTGACCAAACTAAGATGTATGAGTTGAAGTAATTGTAGTGTCCTCAAGTAAACTCAAGAAAAGCAGTAAAATAATTAACTTTAAGGTTGAGCCGAATTTCTTGCTTTTTGCAATGTACATTTGGGGCAAATTTAAGATCTTCTGGAAGTGTGTCCCATGTATACAGCACCGGAAAAGAATAAGAGACCACTGCAAAAATGTTCATTTTCTCAGGTTGTATCTTTTATAGGTGCAAGTATTGGAACTGAACAGCTTTGCCTTAGTTTTTAAGAACTGCTGACAATATTTCTCCTCAATTCCAAATAAAAATATTGATTTTTAAGGCGTAATTTTAAAGGAAATGACAATACATCAAAATAAGAGGAATTATGCAGTTTTTACAGAACTTTAACAATCTCTTATTCACTCTTAACAAAATGCCATTGACGTACTTCTGGTAGTGTTTTGCCATCCAATGGGTCACATTGCAAGAGGAGAGTGTTGATTATAGCAGTGTTTTTTATACATATCCTCATTAAATAAGATTTGATTCAGGTGACCGCCTGATCAATACCTCATAAACCAGAATGAGGTGCTTGTGTAGGAATTTAACAGACACTGGCATGGAATGGTTGTCATACTCATAGAGATGCTGATTTAAAAATAAATTACAGTGGTATCTTTTTTTCTGGAGCTGTAGATAACAGCTAAATGCTGTTTTACTATATATTTTCATGTTTTTGTCAGTTTTATCATCAATCAACAGATGAAATCCAAAGGTACAGACTCAAATGTCAACTGAAATGGAATGTCAATTGTATAAAAATGCTTATATTTAGTATTTATTTAGTTGTATGTAGTTTTGTACTCTACTGTTAACTCCAGGAGCAAAGCACACTTTTTATTCATATGTCAATGTTTATAAAGAATAAATATGAATATAAAAATTCTGAACGTGCAAGATGTTTATGAGTAAGATATAGAACTTTAGGCTTTGCTAAAGACAATAGTAGTGTGCATATGTGAGTAATGCAAAAGAGATAAAGTAAATACTGCAACATGAAATGTTCAAGTACTGCAGGGAGAGTGCAAACATGGGTAAGTATTCAAGAGTTCAGTAAACTGACAGGTACAGGAAAGACATTTTTCCTGAGCCTGCTGGTTCATATGTGGAGACTCCAATATCCATATTGAGACAGAGGATGTACTTGATGATGTTTTTCACCATGTACTGACACTTCTGCTGATGAAGGGCATCAGTGGTGGGAAGCTGGCATTAGGTGATGTGTAGCCCAGATTTGACAACCCGCAGTGCAGGACCTTCCAGTCAGCTGCAAAACTACCCTTGTACCACACCAAGATACGGTTTGTAAGGATGTTCTTTATGGTACACAGGTAGAAGTTCTTCTTCATGAAGGCTGAAGTGTTGAGGGTCTAAATGAGGTCCTCAAAGATGTGGATCCCTGGGAACCTGAAGCTGGCCACAAAGTCCACTTCAGTTTCCTTGATTTGTTTGGGGGTGTTGTCAGAGCCTTCAGTCCTCCTGAAGTCCACAGTGAGCTCCTTGGTCTTTTCTACATTGAGGGTGAGATTGTTGGCTGCACACCACAATGCTAGGTGCTGGATCTCTACACTGCAGGCAAACTGATCATTCTCAGAGATCATGCCAACCATTATGGTATTGTCTGGAGTTTGCACCATGCGCAGTCTGTGGTCTGTTTGTCAGGACGTTCAGGGTCTAAATGCAGAGGTCCTGACTATCATGGCATAGATTTTGGAGGTCAGCTTGAAGAGAATGACTGTGCTAAGCTGATAAAGAGTATTTTGAAGTAGTTGTTAGTTTTGTACAGATGGCTCAGGGCAGAGTACAGTGCAGTGGAGATGGCAGGCCTGGTGTAGGTCAAGGCTGGGGGGAGTATGTTTTTGAGTGGGTTTGACCGGTCTGCAGAAATTGTCAGCACTGGGGCAATGGTGACTGTCTTGATGTGTGTTGGAATAATATCCTGGCCAAAGACAAATTGAAGAGATATGTAAAGACTCTGGCTACTTGTAACGCAAATGCCATAAGCACTGCTATACTGTCAGGGCCTGCAGCTTTCCACACAGTCCTCATGCTCAAAGTAGAGAAAGCATCAGAGGTGGGGAACGTAGGAGGCTGATCTCCTAGTGGGAAGTCTACTTTAGTGGCTGGTTCCTTGTTGTCACAGTCAAAGTGAGTGTAGAAGATGCTGAGTTTGTCAGGGAGGGAGACAGTGATGGATGGGTGGGTGGTTTCAGTGGGTTGCCTTGACACCTGTGCCAGAGTTGGGGAGGTTCTCTTTAAGTCAAAAGTTTGTAGGCATATTTTGCCCCCCGATGACATTTTTAAGGCTTGCCTAGGTTGAGCTGTAAGCAACTGAGTCACCAGACCCTTACGTAGAAGACAAGCCCATCATTCATCCAATAATTCTGGTTGGTAAATATTTTGATTGCTTATGAGCTGTGACACTGGCAGCTGGCTGCCTAGTGATTAGGGCCTTGCACCTGCAATCAGAAAGTTGTGGGTTCGAATCCCAACACTGCTAGCGTCATCACTGAGGTATACTTGAGCAAGGTACCAACCCCACAAACTGCTCCCTGCACGCCTTGAGTATTTTTTTCTTTCATTTAATTTTATTTTTTCTACACTACGATTTCTGACTGTGTGACTCATACATCATAACACATAGTATAATTTTTCAACTTTTTAAACATATAAATGTGGAAATGTGATGCGTTATGTAACTACATCATTTTTTAATAATTATGTGATATGAATCAAATATATAGCAGAAAGACAATAATAATGCTTAAACAGTTAAAGATAAAAATAACTAAAATATATGCTCAATAAAATTTTACACAAGTAAGATTTTGACTCTTAGCAAACATTTAGCCATAATGGCTGGTGGAACCAAAACAGTAGCTTCAGTAATGAAACTGACTTTTGAAACTTGGAAAAAGTGTTCTGTGGATGAATCGGGCACCATGGCAAGCTGTACGAGAACTATTTCATTAAAGTATTCTTCTCGGCCCAAAATAACTCAGAGGTCACATGGTCAGGCCTGAAATAGATTTTAATTGCCATAAACCGCAGAACAGTTATAACAGAGAAGTTCAGTGCTTTCTCTATTTCTCTACTGTCTGGCTTAACTGCCCAAACTGACAGAAATGGGAGCGGAGGGGCACCGACACAGTGAAGAAATTAAAATGGGTAGAGAAAACAGAAGAAGCTGAAAGATTTGATGTAGTGGGGTGAGCTGTTCTAGAGGAAGTGCCTATGATACTGCCTCATTTTGTGCTGTTCAGTTCAGAGACAGATGTCAGGAAGGGCCTTCTATTGGAAATGAAAACACATCCACATTAAATGAACCACAGATGTGCATTCACAGCTGGAGCCACAACAGACAATGGCTACACTACACAGTGCAAAATTCTAACACACATCCACCTAATCGAAGAAGTCAGGAACTTACATACATTAGAGGTAGATGTGGCTGTAGTCTAAACTAATTGTAGGAAGGTAGATCTCCTGGAGAAGGGTGGATTAGCCCTGGCCTTGATGAACCATTGTTGGTTTAGTAAATAAGATGCAAGTAAGTAGAAAGAACCTCCATGTTTATTGAGCCTCCACAATTTTTTTTTTAATCTCCCTTGCTATCCAGTGTCGATCAATAGAGGGATGGGTTCCAATTCTGAGCCCTGGTTCCTCCCAAGGTTTCTTCTTCCAGCTTTAGGGAGTTTTTCCTGGAACTGAATTGAACTGAGTGTGCTCAAGGAATGTCATATACATTAAACATGAAACATGAACATGAACATATATTTTTATCAGTGAAAAGACAGACTGTCCTAGGTAACACCAGGGTAACTATGGTTACTTAAAAAGTATAATGAACTAAACTACTGAAGTTGTCATGTAAAAAAGAATATTTTAAAAATGTAAGATCTAAGTCATATTACACAAAATACTAAGAGTATGCCTTAAGACAAGCCTGAAAAGAGCCATTGCAAGTAATAACTATTTAAGAGCAGTCCACCAATTTAAAATATTCAGCCAACAGTATTCAGAATGATGTGTTCATTAATACATGCAATATTTGAGGTTTTGTCAGTGCAAACCATAGTTGTTTAAAAAGATATAAGAAGCATATTTTTGCTTTATTATAGTATTAATGGGGGCTGGGGGGTATGGATATAGGTATGGGTGAGGTGGGTTTCTTCCCTCCCCAGAAATGGAATGTCATCCCTGCTCTTCTCATGGGACTATGGGTTTTGTGTATTATTGTGGAATACTTCACCATTATTAAACATTGTTCAGGTTTTAAAAAGGCATTAGCAAGCATCACTTCTTTTGAATCTGATTTAAAAAGTCCAAACAAGTTGTAGTAATATGTTTTAAAAAGTCAGTTAAATGTTTCATTTAATTGTATTTAATTGTACTGTAACTGTATAGACAGAGAAATACCTTACACAACCGAACCCATTGAGAAGTCCGGATAAGAAGACGATGATTCAGCTTCTTAACCAGCCACTTCATTCTCAGTTCTATTTTCTCTTAAAATTAATTATTTCTCATGAATTGTTTATCCACTGATGTGCTTCTCTTCCAATTACAGTAGTTCAAAGGAGCACAACGCCCTGCTTCTGTCATTCTTGCAGAAATGGGACAAAATTACAGTTTCCAAAGTGGGACTTCTCCAGAAGAAACCTCCAAGCAATCTCAGACCATTTTCATTTCAAAGGAGAGAGGCAGTAGCATTGTTTCAATCAATCAGCACTTGAGCACACTGAAAAATGAGTAATCTGATTTGACTGTTCCGAATATAGAAAAAGTTTTTAATGTTCCGGGTGAGCTGAGGCTATGAATGTCATATTATACAAACTGCAAATGTGAAACATAGGGATTTGGCTAATTCTGAAAACTTTCAAAAACTATATTGCTGTGAAACAAGCTGGTATTTAATTATTTCTTGTTTCTTCTAAGAGAACACCTGCCTTGCGTGCCAGCTGCTTTAGCCAGGCCTGAAGTCCTTCCCAAAGAAAATGACAGAGACTACCAGAGATGATAGCAATTATGACTCTTCAAGATTCGACAGCTAGCCTTTTGCATGATTATCGGTTTTCCATATCCCACGCACCCACTGCATGATGCTTCCACTCAGCCTTGCTATCTGGAAAGACTGGAGCACAGCTAGGCCACCCAGAGTTATATGAGAAATAATGAATCCTTTTACTACAGTGTATGAGCATTTGGTAAACCCTTAAAATGGTTCTTCAAGGGTTCTCTTGTAAAAGCAACTTTTCATAATAGAATTGTAAACGCTCAGTTAAAGCAAGTGAATATATGTAAATGGTTGTTCTTTGTAATGAATATCTTGTTGTAAAAGCTTTTTCTTTGGTTCAGCATAAAAATGGTTCAGTATAGCACCAAATATGTTCTTCAACTGTTACATGTCAAAGACACTTTCCTGGTACTGTACAGAACCACTGAGATTAACAGAATTCAACTCAGCAAAAAAGATGGACCAAGAAATGCTTTGTAGACTGTCTGGAACCCAGTGGCATTCAGGTTAATCTAACCAATATTGATGAACTGATCCATAAGACAAAACATAATAATTTAGAGGAAAGGTTCATTTTTTGTACTTTTTTGCTGATAGTAACACCCAGAATGGACAAAATGTTCCTGCTGGTTATTAAATTGTTGATTTTTTTTTTTCATTTTACACTGAACTTTACATTAAACTGGCACCCTGCCTCATGCCCATTGACCCCAGGATAGGCTACGGGTACCTGCAACCCTAGTAAGGATTTAGTGGTTACAGAAAATGAATGAATGAATTTTACAGTGTGTTTTTAAAGGCTATCAATAACTTGGCATCTGCTGAGAAAAAATTCAGCAATTCAGTTGCTGAAAGTGAACCTTCTTGTCCTCCTCAAATTACTTTCCCTTGTTTGTACTTATGGAATTTAGCTTATTGTAAAAATGGTGGTGTGTAATCAGTCCCACACTGTCCCACAAGGAGGGATTAAGAGAGATTAGCAACTGTTTGCATAGTGGAGGATCATAATTAAGAAAGCGCTTGAGAGTTAATCTGACTTTTAAGTAATTGGACATTTTCATTTACGGCCACCATTCCCTTCGCCAGCTTAAGCAAACAGATAAGGATCTAATCTTGTCCTTTCTTGAGTAATAAGAAATGTTTTGAGGGTGAGGGCAGGCTTATCCGTGCAGCATGACTGAAAGATGTAGTGTATGTAGGTCAGATTCAGCTAAATGTGGATGTGGGAAGTCAGCGCTCAAAGTTTTGCGTACTAGTGTGCCTGGGGGGCCACAGGAATTACAAAAGTGTCTCTGATGGCCCACAGGCATCACACACCTGTAAGATGATATGATATCCTTGTCTGCTCCACTCAGCTCTACTCTACTCACAGCGGTAGCATAGAACATTCAAGTGTGATTTCTAAGTGTGACTGAATAAAGAATTGCCTTAGTGGTCGTTTTTCAGATAGCCAGCTCACACACTCTAAACACACTCAAAAACAAAATCTGTATTAAAAATGCAACTAATCACTAAGTATCCTTCTAATGCAAAGTCTGTGTGTGCTCTGCCTTTTTTTCACTCTGATTTATTTTCCTTTAACTCCATGTTTCTTCCCCTCTTTAGCGCCAGGATCTTCTTAAGTGTCTCTCTTTTTCTCCCTCCCTGTCTCTGTCTGTCTGACATTTTGCTGTTTCACTCTGCTCATCAGGCTCTCCTGTCTGAACACTACTGGATGCAGTCACTAAACCAGTCTGTGATGGACCAACCAAAAGAACTAGTGGAGTCTGAATTCTAAAAATTAAAAATGCTTTTACTTACAAGAAAAAAATCAGCAGCAACTCAACATAAAGCAAACATAAGAAGTACAGCGACAAGCTAACTCAAACACCCAACTGCCACATGTCAAACATTCCCCCATATTTGGGTAGTTGGGTCCAGAGTTGGTCTGCAACGATCAACGTATAGGGGGAGCTCTTTCACCAATACCACTGGCTCAAAAAAAAAGAAAAGGACAGAAAAGGATTAGACAAATGAAATCAAATGAAGTATGTGCAGCTAGACAAATAATTCATCTGTCAAAATAAATTCAAATAAGTGATCAAACATTTAATTAAATAGAATGAAGTCATTTTGATTAACTATACTTATACTAAATAATTATACTAAAAAAACATCACACATGTGCGGTGGTGTCCGTCAGATGGTCAATAAATTGTGAGACATGTTGGTGTTTCAGTCACATCAGTCGCTAACAGGTGTATACAATCAAACTGTCCTGCTAGATCTGTCCCAAACAACTGTCATTGGTATTAATGCTGAAGGGAAGCATCTAGGAGCAACAACAGCTTGGACATAAAGACCGCTCCAGCTTTGGCTGGAGAGATGCAAAGCATACCACCACTGAACTCTGGATCAGTGGAAACATGTTCGTCGAAGTGATGAATCACACTTGAACATCTGTCAGTCAAATGGATGATTGTGTTTGGCAGATGCCTAAAGACTACAAATCTGGAATGCATAGTGCCAAAACTAAAGTTTGGCAGATGATAGATAATGGCCGTTTTTAGGCTTTTGTGGTAACAGTTTGGGGAAGGCCCTTTCCTGTCCTAGCATGACTGTTCCCCTGTGAACAAAGTGAGGTCCATAAAAACATGGGGTGGATGAACTCCTATGGACAGAGTTCTGACCTCGATACCTCTGGAACTGAATTGGAATGTCAATTGCCAGCCGAGCCTCCTTGTCAGCTTCAGTGCCTGACCTCACACATGCTTGAATGGGCATAACTTCTGAACTCTAAAATTGTGTAGAAAGCTTTTCAAGAAGAGTGGAGGCTGTTATGACCACAAAGAGGGAAGGTAGGCAAAACATCCTTTTACAAAAAGGATGTGTAACAATCTCATATAAGTCTGATGGTCAGTTGTCCCAGTGTAGTATATCTGGGATGCTGTGGCATCTCATGGCCCATTAATGTCCAGTTGTGGCTTTTGCACTAAGTACATGATCTGGATAATCATTTATCTTCACCATCACAGCTATTAGTGCCAACACTTTGTTTTTTTTTTATTTGTTTAAAAGACAAATAGACCAGTAACAGGTTTATCAAATTGTACCAACAAGCTGACAGCAGTCAAGGGAGAGGCTGTGAATTTAAAGCTGCTTTTCTTTGATTGATGGGAGTATTCAGGGACCTGAGAATAGTCTTCCTAGATTTTCACTTCCAATGCTATTTAGAGAAGAGAGAGATGTGCAAGTCTGTAGTTTTACTACAGGAGATTAAACACTCACTGAAACATGATGATGCTGGATATATTACCTTATTTTTGAGTTGAATCACCACAATGTTTATGCTGAGTTAATCAAGACTAAGTAAGGACTGCTGAGAAGATCATCGGGGTCTCTTGTTGCAGGCCATCAGCATTGTGGATGACCCACAGACTCCTCACATACACTCTTTCTCTCCATCTCGCAGAAGGATTCACAACATTTGAACTGAACAATTAACTGTACATCACACACACACACACACACACACACACACACACACACACACACACACACACACACACACATTTACCTAAACAGCTTACTTTCTCCCCGTCACACTGCACTAAACTGTTTTGCTATAAACAAGAAACCTTACTTCCCAACTACCACTGTAAATACCTTGTATTTATTTATATTCTTGACTTGTTTTTCTAATTATATTGCTGCTACTTGCTATTTTTGCACAATTATGTATAACTGTCTAACTCAATCTTTGCATTCTGTTGCATTTTTTGCACACTTAACGACTGTTTCCAGAATACAGGATGTCAAAAGACTGTATTCACTCACAATTGTTGTTACTGCTCCTGTCAACTGCACTGTGTGTTGTCTTATCTTGTAAATTATTGTACTGTGCTTCTAAAGGAATATTCTTTCATTTCAATGTGTAATGTGGACATGGCTGAAAAGACAAACACCTACTTGACTTGGCTTGATGTGGGATGCCACTGAATTTATCATGAAAGGAATGATGTACTGGGAGATTTTAGAGATGATTTTACTCTCTTTGGCATTGAAAGAGGAGGAAATGTACATTGAAACAAGCCAACCCTCTCAAACAACCTAAAGATGCCCTCAAGACTTTTTTTTTTTTTTTTAAGATGAAGGTTGGCCAATCTTCTGACTTGAAACTTGTTTAAAATTTGTGAAGGATTTTGAAATTGTGAGACTAGGAGTGAGATTCTTATAACATTGGGGAACTGAAAACAGTTTGCCAAGGAGAATGAATGAATAGGCCAAAAAGGAACCGCAATGCTGCAAAAAGCAATGTACTAATTAATAGATGTCTCAAAGCTTTAACTGCTAACATGGCATAATGCTGATGATGACGACACACTTGCAGGATGTACATTTGAAACCAAAAGTTTACATACACTGTATAAAAAGACATATAACTTTTTTTTTTCTTACTGTCTGATATTAAATCAT
>JBBJLS010099612.1:0-20546 GCA_037577275.1 Bryconaethiops microstoma | reverse complement strand
TTTTTGACTATCGAACTGTATTCCTGTTTAATAAACTATAACGTTCTGCTATTGGATCCTACCTTGTATTCATTACAGCATTCAGATGTATGAAAGGGACTATGCAAATAACATTTATTTTTGTTGTTGTATTGTTGCTTTTTTCACAGTTATGTTTAGAGCTCACTGGTCCAGTTTGAATAACCAGTCTGATTACACTGCTACAGAAACAGCAGAACAGTCGCACACACTCTTACACACTCTTAGCTGATATCTTTTTGGGTCTACTGTGAAATAACTGCAGTTACTATTAGGAATGAGTATCGAGGTCCGATACAAAATTGGACTGGTCAATACTGAAATATGGACAAACTCTTGGACAAACAATACTACTATTGGTAGTTATGTAGCATTAATTCATTCTAATGCATTCTAACATAGCTGGCATTTTCATATGGTTCATGCCAGATTGGATCAGTGGGAAGAACAGAAACAACACTCTGCACATCACCGCCACCCATTTATTGACCCGACGTTTATAGCAATTGCTCCTCCCTCAGTGAATAAATAGGAAACAAGTGAAAAAATTTAGTGTGAAATAAAAGAAACAAGTAAAATAAAAAGTCTTAATAAAAATCTTTTTTGCATGCTTTCATGAAATGTCTTTCATTTTTATGCCAAATTATGGAGAGTAGTATCAATAAGAGTATTGATCATTATTGACATTTGGTATATGATACCCATCCTATGATTTCTTAACCCAAGATAAAACTGAAGTCCATTTATGAAATTTCTAGGACAGCAGCATAAACAGAGCATCAACGATTGAAAGTAGAGGTTTAATAGACCAGGGCATCCCAGGAAATTGAACTGGGAGCATTTTTGGTGCATAATAAACCATACAAATGTTATCAGGTGACTTCAGGTTCAAACTGAAATGCAGCAAATGTGTAGAATATGGGCTCTGTAATGCAGAGTTAATGTAGGAGCATGGCCTGCGAGCTCCGTCTGGCCTCTGGGTGAGGCAGAATCAACTCTGCTGGCAAAGGAAATGCTGACCATCTGTTCTTATTGAAGCCTCTCTGGCTGCCACATTGCCTCTCATTGATTTACCATGACACTTTGTGGCTTTTAACACCTTCTTCCCTTGGAGAGGACAAGGAGGCAACCTGCATTTATTCAGATTTATGATGCATTGCTTCATTAAGCGAGCCATGCATTGCAATTGCTGCCATAGTATGAAGCTATTGTGTATTACAGTAGGACTATTATAGCAGCCTGACTGCTATTCACTTCAGCGCAAAGGTATTGAAACGTAACTTATTGAACTGATTGAAACCATGATTAAGGCCGACAGATATTTCTGTGCCACACACACCAGCTCTGTGCTTAGTTAAATAATGGCAAAGGCCTTACTTTGAACTATAAAGAATCTGCCCATTGACCTTTATAAATGTGTTATTACTGTGTATTAGTGATTTCATTACTCATATAGGTGAGTCAATGGGGTTTCTGCTTTTTGAAGCACTGTAATTACTGTAATGTTAAACAACCACATTAGAAAACTACTTCTTTAAATCTGTACATTTTCAATGTAAGCGACAAGTGTAAGCTATTGTATTGATTTCTCTTTGTTATCAAGCAAAGACAAAGAAAGTGACATAAATACAGGCTCTGCAATGACACACATGTCTCAGTAGGTGGAACTGTTACTCATTCTTTGACTGTTTGGTTCTATCGACTCGCATGGAGTCTGAGCTTGGAGCGAAAGAGGGAGAAATGGAGAGAGAGAGGGAGAGAGCGAGACAGACATTGTTATTGGTGTGGTATTGTGATTGTTTGCTACTCATTTGTACAAACATTCCGAACATCACTGACTGTCATTACTCAAAACAATCACCAGTTCTGCAGGACTGCTATTATTTTATATTCATATTTTCAAATGACAGGCACTTCATCATTTGAACTGAGCATCTCAATTCACGCAGAATGAATGGAGCAGGTAGACAGGTTTCATTTTAAAACGTCATTGCCACACGGCCAGCATATGTCGTCACATAAATCGAGGGTTCATTATATTTTCATTTCCACCATGGGCCTGTGAGAGTCTTGATTTATGCTTTGCTTCATTGAGGGCAAGGCTATTAATCAGGTGGATTAATGAAAATGTCCCTCGTCCCTCGTTAGTCCCCGTCATGTTTATTGCGGGGTGATTGGAGATAAAAAAGCAGGATTGAAAGCTTATGGCTCTGTGCTTTGGTGTAACTGACAGAGGGCCGAGCGCTCGGCCTTCTGACACTCCGCTGAACGCGCTGCCTTAAAACCCACCAGCCCAGACAGAGTGTGAATTATTGATACAACCGTTAAAGCATGGTGTGGATGGGAATGTCAATACAGTCGTCACCGAACTGTGTGGTGTCTGTGTGTGGGTGTGTGTGGGGAGGAAGGGAAAGAGAGAGAGAGAGAGAGAGAGAGAGAGAGAGAGAGATCAAGAGAGAGAGATTAAGAGAGAGGGATCAAGAGAGAGAGAGAGAGAGAGAGAATAGATGAGGTGGAAACAAAGGAAAAAGAAGAGAGAGACTGGTGAAAAGATGATGAATGTCACACGCACCAGACCACGTGACGTCAATCGGCACCGGAAGTGACGTCACACGATGGGTATATAAACAGGAAGAACAGGTACTCCTGTACACAGACATTGAGATTACTTCTCAATACGTGTCGCCCTTGTTGGATTCGGTACCGTGAGTACTCCGTTCCTCATCTCTCTCTCTTTACCTATCTCTGTGTACGTGTTCAGAACGAGGATTCCTTTGGTGGGAATTCGTACTCTGCTACAGAGCGTTCTGATACTAAAAGCGTGGGTTACCAGCTCATTCGTCTGTTTCCGCGATTGGGCCCTTCCCCTACGCGACATTTGGGCGTCTACAGTTACCAGCATTCCTCCTCGTGACAATGAAATAGAAACAGAGGCCAGAAAAGACAGGGAGAGAGTGAGACAATGGATGAGACAGAAGCATAGAAAGAAGAGAGAGAGCGAAAGGTATAGAGGCCAAGAAAAGAATAAGAGAGATAGAGAAGGATAATGGATACAAAAAAAACAAAGGAAAAAGAAGAGAAAGAGGATGGGACAGAAACAGAAGAGAGTGACACATACATTCCAGGACAGAGAAAGAGAGAGAGAAAGAGAGAGAGAGAGAAAGAGAGAGAGAGAGAGAGAGAGAGAGAGAGAGAGAGAAAGAAAGGGAGAATGTGGGGTGCATTTGTCCACAACAGCCCTGAGCAGTGAGCCAGAGGTGAAAATATATATCAGATAATGGACATTCATTACGTGTCTCAGGTCTCAGGTGAAAGATAAGGGAGCAAAACGACTGCCTATATGTCTGAACAGATTGTGAACTGAAACTGAAAGGCTGTGGTGGCGATTATGATGTTTGTGCGATACAGTAATCAGCCAAGACGGAATTATTGCCTGCTTGATGCCTAGGCAGGGCACATGAGGCACCACTCACTGGCGTCACTGCTGCTGTAAGGCGCAAGAATATATTTTAAACCTGAAACTGAACATCCACAAGGAGACGCTCATCACCAATCACCGCGAAGACTCAAGTGTCATGAATTGAAAATTCGGGAGTTTTCCCAAGAGGGCCACTGTGTTAGTTCAAGCTCAGGAGCACTGCGTATCTCAGATGATTTCTGCTTTGGCCATCGAGCGAGGAACACTGGCAGCAAAAGAGCAAATCGCGTGACAAGCATTCCGAGTATTCCTAGAGGAAACCAAAGAGACGGCCTGTTGGTCTGGCAATGACCGCTTAATGATGAATGCCTCGCTTAGAGAAGTGCCAAAATCTCATTTAGATAGCCGGCAATGCTGCCCTTCTTCTGCCTTTTTTTTAACACATGGCTTTTCTCTCAATTGAGCAGCCAGTTTAATGCTGCGTTAGCCCTCAAGTGGGACGATAACACATCGGTTCTGGGAAGCTGAAGGCCAATAAACCACTTTTTTTCCAGCTGCCATGAAGCATTGTCGAGCACCTGGGTGTGATCAGCATTAGAAAGCTAGGTCGCCTCGTGGCCATCTAGATACAAAACAACCTGATATATTGCTTCACAAAGAGGTGTGTGGGTCTTTTTTCCTGTGCAGAATAAGGGATGGGATGTTCTCAATACCCACAGGCATCATGAGGTACAACTGGGGTTCAGTCTTTAGTGCATCACTGCATGAGTAAGCAGTGCTTTTAGTCTGTGCTTAATGTGCAATTCATGAGGTTCAGAAACACTGAGCAGTAACACCTGGCAGGTCAACAGGGCAAGGCTAAGCAGGCCAATGCCTCTGGCCTTGTTTCAGGACAACTTACCATTAGCAATGCCAAGCTCATAGAGATCAGTACAATTTTTAAAGTTATTTTTATTGTAGTGATTTCTGTTATTATATATTATATAAATACAACAGTGTAAATGTAGTATACTCTGTGAGCCATTTTCACCATTCTCACAGTGAGAATGACATTCCTAAATGGGTTTATTGCGTCACCTTATGGTGACACTTCTCTCTGGACTCTTGAATTGGAACTCAGAATTGTTCACCAAACTTAAGAAGTGTGATGCATTGTATTTACTTTCAAATTCAAATTTCATAAAACCTCGCAACACAATCAACCCCACCCTTTCTTTCTGGTAGGTTGGACAAACTTTCCAGAATGTTAGCAACAATCAGTCACAGAATAGATCCCATCCCATGAAACCTAGTGAGAGATTATAGAGCAACCAAATACTTAAATGTGTAGGTTGTTATTAATTTCAAACAATGTTTATTTTGAACTTGTTAGAAAAATGTACTTTTTGCACAATTGTGTCAATGTCTGTATGGCAGCAAAGCCATCACTGCCCAACTCCAAATAACTAAAAGAATGCAGTCTAGTTCTGCAGTGACTCTAAACAAAGTGTACTACAGTTTCTTAATAGACTGATCTGGAGTTTAGTTAACATTTTGTAAAACCTGCCTGAAAAGAATGCATTGGGAGAGTTATGTGGATTGGTCATTTATTGAATCAAGCCAATTCAATGCATTTCTTGTCAGACAATTCATTAGTTCTCCATTTTTCCATTTTCCAAAGGGCTCCCACAAACTATATGTACTCCTGTGAAACTTTCCAACGGTAACAGCCATATCTAATTTTAGCTATTAGTTTTGACCACTCTGTTCTGTCGGACAACTACAAGCTGACTCTGAGCTCACCCACACTATAAAAATGGAACAAAGATTTGGATTGCTGAAAATGTCACTTTTGATTATATAAATTGTGCAAATTGCCACAATTTGTTTGATGTTAAGCCTCATCATCAGTAGTTACTGAGTCAGTTCCTGGGTGATGCCACCTGCCTTATGTGGCTAGGTGGCCAAAGGGACTTTTCCATTAGCATACAGGAACCACGCTGTACCTAAACCGGACTGGGATGGCACAGAACTTGCAGCACCTTTTGATTTCTCTCCACACAGTTAATGGGTGGTCATCGACCCAAAACCACGTCCATGGAGTCGAACCAGCGGAATGTTTTTTTTCTGTCAGAGCTGCTTTTGTTATTGTGGTCTTTTATTATTTATATTATTTATTCTTTGTAGTCTTTGAGTTTTAAAATCTTTTCTCAGCATTCTTTACCCATGCGATGAATCCATCACCCAACTGACTTGTGATGTCCTGGATCACCTTCACATTTCTCACAACATCACAGATACATTTGTTAGTGTCATAGAAAACTCCCACTGAAATTTATCTTCAGCCCAAACAGACAGTCATGCTTGTACTTCATCGACTTTCCACATGTTGGTTTTTACCTTCCCAGAGAGGTAGCACTGTGTGTTGGGGACAACTAACTAGAGTATGGAATTGTATATGAACAAATTAGGGAGAAAGCTGAGTTTAAAGTAAACACATTGGGGCTAGCAGTTGAAGCGCTACTCCAGGAGCAAAACCTTTAAAAAATTTTAAGGAGTTTGGGGGAATGTTTATGTTAAATTAAAAAATCAAAGCCTAAATGAAATTTGGCCAACAATGTTTTATTTTTCTTTACCTTATAATTTTCTGCCTGTGGTTTTAATTCAATCTGCTTTGTTAAAAAAGTGTCGGCATGAGCAATTAGAATGCTTCATAGGACTCTAAACTTCACAATAAGTCAAAAATGGGGAAGCTGGGATGTTTAAATTTGTTTGCCTGGTCATTACAGAGACAAATGAAACCTAATCATGGCAAGACTCAAATTTCAGGAATTATTAATATCAGTCAGACTTATTTAAGCTAACACAGTACCAGACATGTTCTCAGCCACAACAGCAGACTCAGGCCTGTATTTTGTTCCACCTGATCCAAAAGGGACATGCGAGTGAGCAGAAGACCCTGATGCTGGCTGTGCAGGCTGGAGGACATGAAACTCCCCGTCATCCCTCCACATAAAACATGTCTGCCAGTTAAAAGGCAATCCCTGGGCTTTTATCAACCCTGCTGACAGCAGGCCTCGCTTCAACACTACCCTTCACCTTGAAGTCTGAATGCCAAGTTGCCTTTCAGAAGAGTACTGCAGGTGTCTCTGGTCTCTGCTTTCCAGGACAATGGTCAAACACTGCGGTTGTCAAAGGTAATGTGAAAGGATGAAACATATCCTTATTTTTTTTTTGGCTCATTTTAAGTCATTTCATTGTATTGCAACCTGCCAAACGAGACAAAAACAAGAGCATGAAGACAAAGTAATCAAACAAATCAATGGTGAGTCTTTTTATATGACTATATTCCACCCTGTCTTAAAATGAAACAGCCTGTTTATGTTAATACACAGAGATGGTTGGTATAAATGGGCTAGAAGGGCTAAGGTGTCACTCCTGTGCTAAAAAGTGAATTGAAGTAAAGTTTAGATTTTGGCACTCATATGGTTTTACTTGCTGTGTTCAGAAAAAATAAATGTTCAGAAACTGATTACACTGAGCTCCTGAGGACCTCAAGAACAGCACCACTAAACTGTTGTTAAAAGAATCTGATTTGAATGGGACTGATTTACATCTAAATACTTTGGCTTTGTCCCCATAAACTCGTTTAAATATTGGTAGTTTTATTTACATTTAAGGCATTTAGCAGACGCTCTTAGTAGTCCACATCTATTCTTCAACCTGAAATGCTATGCTTAAATCAACATCTGCTATTCAACCAAGTTAATGCCAGCTAGGTCACACACATAAACAACTCCTGTCAAAGAAAGGTCAGAAATTAAGGCAAAGAATAAGCAATAAGAAGAGACCTAGTTAGTCACCAAGGTGCTCCTTGAAGAGGTGGGTCTTCAAACGACGCTTGAAGACAGTGAGCGATTGGTATTGGAGCTCACAAATTGCTATGCATTCAGTCATGGGGGTCAGGTGTAGATATGTTTGTGATGATGAATTCAAACTGGATAAATGTTGCAGTTTACTGGACTGTATGGTTAATAGTACATTTAAAATGAATAGCTCCACGATGATCCAATAAATATGCTAACCTCAGACACATTGTTACAGTCAATGAACACTTAGATTGGAGCTCTGTGTAACGTGGGAGCGCTTTTTCAATGTGCTCCATCCTGCAATGTTAATCTTTAGCTAAACACTATTGACATCTCCGGTATATTAAGTTAGAAGGAGTGTGCATTATAAATGTGCATGTTAAATCCCAAATGACCTTATCAATCCCACAGCACAGCGTTGAATCCGAATGCTCCTCTTTGTATGCCTGCAATAATTACAGGTGACTTTGTCTGGGTTTTCAATTACAGTCTCAATTATTCTTCCAGAGGTCACAATTAAGTACTGTGGCTCAGCGACAAGCTTTGTTCCCTGATGTCCAACACAGAATTTAAAATAGTACCATCCTTAAGCTAACACCTGCACTTACCACCATTATACTGCCATCCACTACCCAGAAAACAGCGACAACTGTGCCCAAATAATTTCATGCATCTCTGGCCAATGTTAAGGGTTCAAGGGGTAATCATTAGGTCAGGCAGTCATCCCCCTAGCAAACTTTCTCCAGTGCAGCATCAACAAAATGTGCTTTTGCATCACAAAATTCAGACAGTTTATCTGAGCAAATGAGGCAAGCGAACAGTAACCGTATACTGTGATGCATGGTATAAAATAGCTGCATGAAAACAGCTACTTAAACTATATCAAGGCCAACATGGAAAGAGTGCTTATCTATGATCAGTCCTGGACATTCATGCACTAATGAGAACTATGATACACCGAGTCAGCAGGTGGTGTGATGTGGCACAGGACCCCACCCTTCAGTAGTGTAAAGTGACCATTTGTCAGGAACACATCACAGAACACAGTGTGAGCAGCACAAAATTCTTTCTGTGCGTTTAACCCATTCGCGCAAATGAAGCAGTGGGCAGCCAGGAACACAGTGCCTGGGAAGCAGTGTGTGGAGCTTTTGCCCTAATTAATGGAATGTAACCCTATCTAATAATAAAAATCATAAACTTTATTATAGTTGCACTAATACACTTGAGGTTGTGCTATACAGGGGATCCGTTCTTACACAGTTCCGTTCTTACGACAGTGAAGTAACCCGAATTTTGGTGTAAGTCGAAACACACCCTAGCCTGAGTCACTTACCGATCCTAACACAGTGGTAAAATCATAATCTAGAACATAAAAACACAACTAAGTCACAGAAGAAGGAAAAGGACGCCAACTCCCTCAATCGTACGTCATGTTACTGCGTATTCTTCCACTGCATGCAACCAAACAAGTTTGCCCATGTAGTCCGTAAGTATGAGACTAACGGTGCAAGCCGAAACCCTCACATGTCAATTTTGTAAAGTTTTAATGGGAGTGAGTGTCATAAACTCGAAACGTCATATGTCGAGACTGTCGTGACCTGAGGACCAATTGTACCATAAACTATTGCCATTAGGGTGCACTTGGACCACTGCAAGCCAATATCTCACTGTGTAATTATTCAAGTGCTGTTCAGTTGTTTACAAATCTTTTTATTTTTTTATTGTATATCTAAACAAAAATCATAAATCCTTTTCCAATGTTCTCCAACCTCGCAACAATTACTACAAAAGCATGCCTTGGTGGGTGAAGCATGGATATTTTATGTATGTAGCTGTGCAGATTGTAAAGACAGATTTAGCTGCTCTATTTCTGTGATCAAGTAAATAAATCTAAAGATTACCATGTGCAGACTTCGCATTGTTCTTTTTTTTTTCCTATGTACGACTTTGCAGCTGAAGGTTTCCCTAGATTATTCGTTCTCTTCTCTGGTATGAGCATGACTCAACACCCCTTTGGGTTTAATGCATTCCTAATGCCTGCATATCGGTCTCTCCCATAGTAACTAAGTCGCCTGGCAGAAGAATGTGCCATTTCTTTAATCGAGATTGCACCATTGAGATTGAATAAGGCTAAAGCTAACAATCTTCTCCATGCTAAGGTGCAATTTATCTCGCTTGAATGCCACTGAGTCTGAAGGCCACTGAGGGAGTAAAAACATGTCAGGAATCCTTTTGCAGCCAGCTGATGGTGGATGCAAGTTCTTGAGATTATTCTGAAAGCAAATCAGGTGAAAGAAGATATTAAAAACTGGTGTACTCATTTGCAAGGCGATTTTGCCTTGTATGCACTTTGTGTAGATTGAATCTTGGCTCGCGGCTCCGTATACAGTGCACTAAGATCATGAAATAATGACTTCTGCGGCCAGAGTGGAGCCGCTTGGGATTTAGCATTAGCATAGCTGCTCCCTTAGCATGGGCCAACAATTTGCTAGACTGTTTATGAAAGCAAATCATTTGTCCTGTAGTGTATCTATCACAACTGCAAAGAATTGAGCTAAAAACCCAGAAAAAAGTTGCTGAAGTTGCGTAGATTTCCTTTTTGTCCTGGGAGCAATCAAAATCAAGCCAGAGTTGTTGGTTTACATTAGCGGCAGCATTATCATTATTTATCAGGCTCCTCTCTCGTTTACACACAGAGAGAGGAAAACAGCGAGTTGCTCTCAGTGCTGAGCCCTTGACACACATCCATTAATTTCCATTTCCTCCTTCATCTCATGGACTAATACGCCGCTAGCAAGACAGAGGACAGGCCAGTGTTACTTATTATTCCACTTAGTCACTCACTGAATGAGGAAGGGCTACTGGCCAGCAGAACTATAGCAGTGTAATCTGCCAGACAATCTAATGAACTTCTAGTATGGAAGTATCCCATATAGCAAGAAGACAGCAGCCCACTGTTGGCCTACTTTTCTACCCCTCACAGTTATCCAGGATACTACTACTACTGATTTTTTAATTCACTAGCGATTAAGCAAAGTTTCAAACACAACTAGATTGCATTTCTGTGAGAAAACACAAAGTGTGATTCTGTTTGCTATAAAGCTGGTGTTTGGAGACGTTGGTTTTATGTTGAGTTAAAGAAAAAAATTGAGTTAAAGAAAAAAAATTCTACTCACAAAACACAACAAACAGTGACACAAGTTTTTTTATAACTGACATTAGCTTTAGTGTCTTCAAATCGGGTTATAAGTCTGTTGTCCTCTCTCTCTGCGTATATAGAACAGAGACAACTCGGCCACAATTTTTTTTTTTAATGAACAATACTCAGCCCCGATCAACCAATCAAAAATCTGAATGCACAGGCATAATACCAGACATTAATGAAAATTTTGAAGATAGAACCATACTAGTATTTCAAAACCTGTGGGAAGAAAAGAGGTGCCAAATTACAGCTACAAACAGAATAATGATAATATAAATAAAACTTGTGAAGAACAATTGTGTAATCACACTAATTAATTCACAAATTAATCAATTATTTACTGATTCATTTATCCTAGGAAAATTGGCTTGAGTATAACATTTTAACAGAAAATAATAAAGTCAGGTACACTTGGCAATGATCAAGATATTTGGATCATGACTAGTCTTAGTTAAAAGGACAGCAAAGATGCTAAAATGAACATACAAGATGTTTCTGTCTGTAGATCAATGAATGTCTGTCTGTACCAGAAGCAGCCCAGAGGAAGATTTTGCTGGTCACGATAGTCTTTTCTTTGTCTCATTAGAAATAAAATCATCTTCTTTTTTGGATATTAGTGAAGCCTGACTTGTTTCTCCTAACCACCCCCACTTAGGAGCGAAAGAAGTTATTTTGCATTTCTCATCAGCTTTCCAGTTTCTTCTTTTCAACAACCTTATGCCCCTGACATATGAAAATTTATATCAATATGAAAATTTCAGATGTTGTACAGGCTCATTTATAAGCCAACTAACTTTTCTTTTGAATCATATGGTTTATCTGATGATTTGAAACTACTAAGAATCAATGCAGTGAGAGAAAAGACAAAGCATTTAAATATCTTAAATTAGGATCAGGCTGAAATTAGAGGAATTATCTTTCTAAGTAGCTGAATTTAGGAAGTATGAGAAAATGGTGGAAATCTCATATTGATTAGGATCTGTTTCAGATCCTAAGATTTGCTAGCTAATTTAGTGGCATAAAGTGTAGTACTTTAATGACTTGCTAGTTAATATAATAGCATAAAATCCAAAGAATTACTAGCTAGAATAGAAGAGCCAATTACTAGTGAGTTCTATGAGTTGTTAGCTAGCATAGTAGCTAGCAGCCAATCTTGTGGGTCGCTAGTCATAGTATAAACTAGTAATCAATCCTAAGAATTGCTAGATTTTCTTGCTAGTGCAGTAGCATAATAAATCCTATGAAACGCTAGCTAGTATAGTAGTAACTGATTGTCAATCCTAAAAATTGCTTGCTAGTATTGTGGCAAAAATGTCAATCTTTTGACTTGTTGGCCTAAGTCCTAAGAATTAAGGTAAACGGTATAAACTAGTAGCCACTCATATAACAATGACCTAATATGACCTATACACTTGTAGACAATCCTACTGAGTGTAGATAAATAAAATAAAGTAGACATGACTTTATAACACACAGTCTGAAAGTCTATTTGCATTGAAAACCACTTCTTGGCTCTTTTCCTAGGTCTAACAAAAGCTGTTGCTATCCTCTTTAAGAATATATTCAAATGAAACCAACTTTTGCTTCTAGGCCTTGGGCTACAATGTGCTCCTTTACAAAAAAATGTACCACCTGACATGCATTCAGTTTAGTCTTTGTCTGCATTGTTTAAATGAGCTGGAAATATATGGAAATATATTCAGTTTGGGAACACTATGATACTGGTGAGAGAATAATGCATGTCCTAAACAAACTACAATCATATTGATAGATTGGCCACTTTGTTTAATGGTTCAGCCACGATGTGAGCTGAATGGAAAATGGAACATTTACTAAGATTATTCAAGGTTTGTTAGATTTCTGCTAATCTGCTGTAAACTGAATGCGTCAAAAAAGAAAACATCCAATACGAGGCCTTATTTCTGAAAGCAGGCTACAAATTTGAATTCTGTTTGCCGTAGATGGAGGCCAATCATTGCGTGCTGCAACCGGCTTCCAACCTTAGATTAAAAATAAAATCATTGTGTATGCCTTTTCTGACTTGGAAGCTACTGCATTACACAACAAAATCTCTTTCAGGATTAAGCCTTTTTGTATGCATTTCAAAGTATGTATCTGTGGCTTCATGTCTTCATATTTGCACCCACTGCTTTTACAATTCAAGGCACAATAAAAACAGAGACGGTCAGGGTAAAGATAGTGATTTTTTTTTGTCTATCGTCTGAAAACAGACAGATGCACCAGTCTCCACGGCATCTTGTCAAAGCCCAAGATGCAGAAGAGCTGACAGGCCAGCAAAGGCTCTTAGATATAAACAGGAGATGAGGGCTGAATATGTGATGTAATATTTCTGCGGTAAAGTGTGGTCATTACTACCTCACTCTCCTGGATCAAGGTCTGATTTCTGCAAGAGCTTCAATCCAGCCTGGTTCTATAAGGCTAAAGGTCCTGATGACCAGAAAGAAGATGAAATGCTGTTATTTACACGCAATTATACATACTTGCATTTTACACAATATAGGGGCAGCTAGTGCTCTAGTGCTTAGGGAGTTGCCCCTGTAATCACGAGGTTGTGGGTTTGAATCCCAGGACTGCCAGTGGCACCACTGAGGTTCCCTTGAGCAAGGAACCATCCCCACACACTGCTCCCTGGGTGCTGCGTCACTGGCTGCCCACTGCTTCAATTGGTGAAGGGGTTAAATACAGAGAAAGAATTTCACACTGTTCACACTGTGTGCTGTGGTGTGTTCACACATGACAAAAATTGACAGTTTACATTGTAATATAATCACAACAGTGTTGTACTTTGAACAGAACATGACATTTGAACACGCTGACCTGGACAGCAAATAACTGGATCCTTGGATATGGAATTATTCCCAAGGTACCACTTTTGTTAATTGTTACTTCAGTTTTGTTGCTATTGGGAAAAATACTAGTAGTGTCAGGCCTGGCAGGCCCGGGTATGATCGCGGTTGGCGGCCATCCTTTGCTGTGTTTTGTTTTGTGTGTGATTTTGGGACTTTTATTGTGAATGCCGGAGCACACGGTCTTGTTTGCCTTAATTATGTGTTTCACCTGACAGTGTGCTCAGAGCAAATGTGTTTTGAGTTACGATTGATTTCTTGAGTTTAGGTATTTTGTATTTAAGTTTGTTGTGGATCGACCTGGTTTGTCGGTCCACCGTCACCCTGGTGTTTTGTGTTCCTGTATCTTGTTTCAGGTCCTTGAGCTTGTTTCTGTTTTGAGTTTGAATAAAGGGTTATTGGAAATGGAAGTCTACCTACGCACCTGCCTTCATTGGGGAGATAGGGGGAACCGTGACAGATAGGATTGAAGCAGTTCCATTTAATCCATGATATTATTGTAAACTGACACAGAAAACATTTTATATTTAAAATGTTATGTTTCCTATGAAAATTTCACATATCAGATTAGTCACCTGAAAAAGTGCAACTGAAGAGAATTTAAGTATTGGAATGAGTTCAGAGGAGGAAAAATGTTCCACTATTGATGCTCAAGGACACTAAAGCAGTGCGATTTTTGTCTTGTGTGCAAGTTTAAACCTTAAGGAAGGACATGGCAGCGGCTCTGAAGCCATGCATCAGAGTTCCTGAGGTTTATGTTTGATCTTTGTTCCCACAGGGAGCCTGTGGAGTGAAGGAGTCAAGAGAACTCTGGGAAGTTATCGACCAGGCTGGCAGCCTGGCTGCCTTATAGAACAGCGATAACAAATGATGGAAGACCAGCCAGAGAAGTGCTGAAGTTCAACCCAAAAATGACTCAGACTTAAATAAAAACCTATACCAGTCTTTTAAAAGCATATGTGACAGGCAACATTGCTGTCACATGGGAGTTTGTCCAGTAGATTCTGGTGTTATTTATATAAGGGGTATAATCTAAGGGGACAGGGATAGGGGGCTTACATCCCCCCCATACAAGGGTGTGACTAGGTCTGGGCTATTGGACTATAGCACTGAATAATTTTTAATAGCTGCACCTTTTTTGGAATACATTATTGTTGATATGGATGGGTCCCTCTTGTTGGTAGGCATCCCATATTTACAAAGAAATTACAGCAAAATAATTACAAAAAAAATGTCCTTTGTTGCTTATTCAGCTCTAGATGGGTTTGCTTGCTTATTTACTTTTTAAAAATTTATATATAAAAAATTAGCTCACATTACCAACTAATGTAAACCTTTTAATAAAACTGGTGCGTCTGGGTGCTAATGGTGGTTATGGTGAGGCCTAGCAACCGGGCTAATTAGCTCATCGAACCTCCAAGCACCTCCTAAAGAGCCCCAAATCCACCTCAGCTCCACAAAACTATAAATAAATACAAATGGGTTCATATTTGACCAAAAAAATACCAATTATAAAATAGGCAACATTAATTAAATACATATTTAAATACCTTTAATCGAAATCTATGTCTGCATGCTTCATATAGCTGAAAACTGCATTAAACTGTCAGTATAGACTTTTCCGTAGCTATTTGTCAGATTTAAAAGTTCTGACCACATCATGATGCCACCTGCCAAAAAGAGACGATGACAAGGTACAGAGTGTTAGAAGCATCCTGCTTGCTCCCTAAGTGTGGAAAATTACGATGGCAGCATGACTGCGCTCTCACACCACTGGGGCTTGATCTGGTTCTGTTTGGTAGGAAATAACAAGACATTATACCCTGGGATGCTTCCCCAGCCGTCTGTCTTTCACAGTATGGGTGAGAAAGAACAGCTTGGCACGGCCCACTGAAGAAACCTTTAGTCAAGCCTCTTCTCTCAAAGCAGCAAAGCAACTGTGTCATTATAATGGGAGGCTGGGATGAACCTCAGCAAGTATAGGAAGAGGAGCATGCCAATTATTAGTTGGGACAAAGCCCTTTCGCCAAGGTCTAAGATCTATGCAAGCACTTACAAAGAGTATGAAGTGACTTCAGAGCTTATAATGATGGCTCGTGAAAGACACTTCTCCAGTCTCAAGGGTGAATCATTAAAGATGATAACTTGATTAGAGAAATTAATCATCGCCCATGGGAGCATGGATCAGCGTAGATCTGAATACAAATGTATCTGCTGGCAAAGAAACACTGAACACTTCAAACTATCATTTGATCAACATAGTTTTTTCTGCAGCTTGAGGGGCACATCAGCACTCGAACATAAAAGGGCTAAAAACGGCCCTTTGGGGCCAGTGAAGGACCAATTTTGGACCTGAAGAACCTTTCAATAAATGCATGAAAAACATTTTTTAAAGCTGTAGAGGAGAGCAATTAAATTCAGTGATGTGTGGTGAGGTGGCGGGCTTCATGTAACTTCACACTCCCAAAGTTGGGAGTCAAGGCCATAATGAATCTATAGTGTACTCACAATGTCTCCCCCAATATCTACCAATATTAAAAAATAAATAAATAAACAAATTTGCTGTGTTACAACAGGCAACCATGCAATGCCATCTGAAATAGTAATGAATGTAATCATAATTGTAATCATTATCAATAAACTAAACTAAACTAGCCTCAGCAGACTCCTGTTTTTAGTACTGCCTGTTCTAGGTTCATGGTATAGGAAAAATACAGTGTGTAGTTTGTCGATGTGGTGTTGCCGAACCCCAGCAGAACCAACTGCTTTGCTGTGGGGAGCTATAATCAGTATGAAACACTGCACTCTTTTTCAGTATTTCCAAATGTGTTAAAAAGCATAAAAACTTTTAAAAAGAATGCAGGATGTGCGTTACTTAGACTGTATCACTGTGCCGGTCATGGCTTTTGTAAACTATTATAATTTGGTCCCTCCGAATTTTGACTCTATGGCTATGGCCTCGAGTGGAATCCTGTGACATCGTCCTAGCTAGCGGGTGGAACTGGACATTACTGAAACGAAGATAAAAAACATAGAACATTGCATATTTTAGTTTATTTATGCTGTTTTAAAAATGTCTGCCTGTAGACAAGTTACGAAAGCCTATCAATGTCTAAAATCCATTTTAAAAAGACACGTCACTGGTGACCTATTAATAACCTGAATTCTCATATAAAACCCATTTTTTAAAGATTCACTGGTGATCTATTAATCATAAAGGACATATGAAATAAATTCATATTAAAATGACACTTCACTGTTGACTTATTAATAACATGAAAGGATGTATAAAATCCGTTTGGTGAGTCTTGTCACTGGTCATCTGTCGATAATGTCAATGGACGTCTAAAATCTTGCTTAAAATCTAGCTTAAAAAGACACTTCACTGATGACCTATTAGTAAGGTGAAGGAAAGTCTAAAAACCACATTAAGAAGACACTTCACTAGTTGACCTTTTAATAATATGAGTGGACATCTAAAACCCACTTTAGAAACAAGACACTTCATTTAGTGACCTATGTCAATGAATGTCTAAAATCCATTTTAAACTGATCATTGGTAAAATATTAATAACATCCACAGACATGCAAAATCTGTATTCATATAGCACATTATCTTCTAATTGTCTCCACAGACTGGCCCTTTTTAGTTACAGTCACAGAGCTAATTCTGTTGTTCTCTCCAGGCATTGTGCTCCTTCTGAACTATGCTGATGGAGCTTCATTATCCATCTCACCCTCAAGTCCCTCTGACATCTCACTCTTCACAGGTGACTGAAATCTGTGCAAAATGAAGCAGTCATTCAGCTCTGCTTCATCTATGAAAAAATGAACAAAAAAAATGAACGAAAAGGAAGCTTTGCTGCTACTGTTTTAGCCATCCAAGGTACATTGTCCAATTTTCACAAGAATCAGGAGCCACGTTGATAGTTTGAGGCAAGTGTGTAATGACATGGCCATGCAATTTGCACAATGTTAATTGATAAGTTGTAAGTCTCCATTATTTGTTACCTAATACCCTTGTAGCTGCAGTGCAAAACTAAAGAGACAAACAAGACGCCAGCTCCTTGGCTGATTTGAGCTGAGGAGGAGACTATTACTTTGATATTTTTCAAATACTGCTTTTAAAGAGTAATTACACCCCAACAGACAGCATTCTGTGATATCAGGAACCATTTTAATCAGGTGACAGACTTTGGCGTACTAGAACCCAGCCTCTTCCCCACCAAACACTCTTAAGTGTCCCTTCCATTTTTGAGCGTTTTTAAAACTTGAAACCAAGATAAAGTTTTGTGAAACTATTGGGGGTGACCAGACCATCTCTCTCTGGTGACTTTGAACTCTGTTTCGATTTTGGAAAGGTTCAGAGACGCAAAAACTGTTTGAGCAAGGCTGTCATGAGCATGAAGTTTTAAATTTAATAGCAACTATTGCTGACAAACTGTCAGCGGCTTTAATTGGCCCAGGTAAGTCCCACCCTCTCCCTGACCTCTCTCCCATGACATTTCTCTTGATTTCTGCTCTGCTCTTCTTCTGTTTCTTGTTGCAGCTGCTGGAAAACAGCTATATTGTTTGTCTCACACTTCTCTGGTCTATTTTTGTGTGACCTTTCATTACATGTCACCTGGGTGTCTCAGTGTATGCAGAGGCCGATTAAATGGCAACACCTAGAGAGACGAAATGGCAAACCCTCGCGTTCGGCCTGAAGAGCCCAGCACTCGTTGTTGGTTAAGTTTCTGACTGCCTTGTTGCCCACTGACATTTAAGCATTGCTAAGGTCTGTGACTGTAGGCTACAATTCACGTTATTAAAAAGACTCACTAAAAATGGGTGAATTGGAAATCTTGCCCCTTTTTTTGGTGAGATGTAATGTGGCTGAGACCAACTCATGCATTTTGAGAGTAAAAGGAGAAGGTGCACAGAGAGAGAGCTAAGAGTAGATAGTGCTCTATTTGTCTGCACAGAAACAAATCTCATGCTTCAGCATTGCAGCCAAAAATTGCATTATTCTGCCCATTCGATTTCACACGCAGGTTGTCTTGCCATTTGATACAGCACAGCTGTGACAAACGAGGGAGCTCAGGGTTCAGAACAGATTCTCGGTTCCCTAAATCTTCAGATTAAAATTTTGGTGAGCCTGGATTACAGTGCTGTGAAAAAACATTTGCCCTCGTGATTCTTTCTATTATTGTAGGACTTTATTGTTTCAGATCTTCAAATCAAATTCAACAGAAACTGAGCAATCAATGATCATTTCATCTATTGAAAGTAAACAGTAATTGCCCCTCAGTCAACCAACAAACCTATTGTAGCTTATACCTGGGATCAATTAAAATAGCCACACACCCAGGCTTTGTTACTGCCAGTCATGTTGAATTTACATAGAACCTTTGTAGCAGTGTGAAAGTTGCTAGATGGGACTCAGCAACCTAAAAGGCCTCAGTGAGCAGCACACTATTCTGCAGTAAAAAGCAATTCCAGAGGAGACGAGAAAGGAAATTGTTAAAATATTTTTCAGTCTGGAAAAGGTAGCAAAGCCATTTCTAGTGTTCTGGGACTCCAACAGTGAAAGCCATTATCTCCAAATGGTGCAAACCTGGAACATTTGGTGAAGGTTCCCAGAAAATTCCTCCAAGAATGCAGCCATGACTCATTTGGGAGAACATGAAAACTCACTAGACGAACATATAGGGAACTGTAGGCCTGGTTTGCATTAGGTGAGGTCATTGTTCATGATTTCACTCCGTTAGAAAGAGACACATTCATCTTGTTTGTTAGGGATGGTCAAGTCAAAGTCAAAGTGAACTTTATTTGTCATTTCACCATATTCAAGTATACAGGGAAACGAAATGGCGAGAGCTCTGGATCTGCAGTGTACATACAAATACTTAGTGCAATAGAAGAAATAAGATTAGAAATAAAATAGACAGACGAGAACAAAATAGACAACATTGTGCAAGACAACAAACAGTGCAATCAGACAAAATATGGTCATACAAAATGTGGGTCACCAAGGAGAAACTGACTTATTTTCTACAATCCATATTGCCATGTTGTGATACCCTGATATTTTGCTGCATTTTTATCCCCCTGAAATGGCACGGAGGTGGTGTTGCCTTACAGCGAAACGGGCTCGGGATTAATTCCAGGCCAGGGCCCACAGAAGGGTCCCCTTTATGTGAAATTTGCATGTTCTCCCTGGTTTCCTTCCACAGTTCAAAGACATGCATCTACTCTGTTAGCCATAGACTGCCACCTGTTCTGCACTGATTAACTCTGTATACAAAGGCCTTCTATTGTTAATTATCTCCATAGAGACTCTCTTTCTGTCTCTATGGGTCGATCAGAGGACAGGCTCCTCCTTGATTCCTCCTGAGGTTTCTTCCTCCAGCTTTAGGGAGTTTTTCCTCGCCTCTGTCCCCCTTAGCTTACAAAGGGGCTCAGACCTGGATATATATAAAGAGAACTGAATTAAATTGAATGGCAGGTGGATTGGAGATGCTGGAGTTCCCTTTAGTGAGAAAGTGTGAGTGTGTTCATATATGTTTCTGGCAACCTGGTGAGTGTTTCTTCACCTTTCACCTTATAACCGCACTGATAGGCTCCAGCATCTCCTGTGGCACTGGTTAAAGATCAGTGGTTCAGACCGTGGACGTATTGCTGCTCTTGTTCTTTGTCCTGTCTGCACTTGCGGTTTTATGTTGTGTTCTGTTCTGCTATTGTGTTGCACCATGGTCCTGGAGCCACGTTGTTTCATTTTTACTGTGTACTATGTGTATATAGTAGCAAAAACAATAAAACCTACTTGATAACTTGACTTGGATGGAGGTAACACACCTTCTTGTGCCAATTTTATGTGTACTGATGAAAGAGGGCCCATTATATCTACCATAAAACAAACACAGAGCAACATATTCACATTTTATGTAGTTTTATTGTTATTCACTGCCTTCAGTCCTGCTGTCGGAATATGCGAGAAAGTTGGAGCGGCACTGCATATTATAACTCTAGCATTTTGCAGACATTTAAGAGACATGCTTTAACTTTGTAAACTGCAATTTTACAATCTCTGAATACACAGGTCAACAGGTCAAAATCATCAGAGATACATTTATATGGGTTTTGTAGTGTTTTTCATGCTGATTTCAAGTCTGTGTTTAGTTTTTTCCGCACGTACAGTTTTTGTGATGAAG
>JBBJLS010099593.1:0-20547 GCA_037577275.1 Bryconaethiops microstoma | reverse complement strand
TGTGTATGATGTGGCTCTTTGCGGTAACACAGTAAAAAATGTGGCTCTTGGTCTCTGACTGGTTGGCCACCCCTGATCTACGAGAATGTAGCAGACCAGTCAAATGGACACACTTCACTAAATATGCATCTAAATGTTTATGAATACAAATAATGAATTTTACACCTACATGCAAAATTACCAACACACCCCCAAAAATTACTGACACACTCCCTCCCCCACTACAGCAAATGGTTTTCACCAACAGCATCTGTTCTATCGTCCCGAAAGCATCACAGATAGCTTCACATGAAGGTGCTGGAATGAATGCCCAAGAATGTGCATTGGTGTCTGATATTTGTTTATAGTTGGTTTTTCATAGTTTCGATGTATTCTATCCTCTAAAATGTGGAAAAGAGAAAGGCACATTTGGGAAGAACCCAAAATACTTGAAATCAGATAGTATGGGATCTTCTTCACACCCCTTTTAAAATGTTTCATTTTTGTCTGAGAAAATTAAATAAAGGTGTCTGGAGTTTCATGCCCCTAACTGCAGCAATATTTTAATTAATCTAAACTTATGCACAGATGTGGGTTAGTTTTACACCTCCCCACATTTTTTCAGTACAGTTGAGAAACTGAGAAATCTCTTTCAGTCACCTCACCTTACAAATGTCAGCGCACAAGCACATCACATGGATTCAGAAGAAGCTTAGATTAAACATTTCAGTACAATTCTCTATTATCATTTGAACAAGTACCTAAACTGTCAACTCCTCAAATGGCTGAGGTGTTCACATTAACATGCTTTTCACTGCTAAACCTGTTACATTGTCACCTGCATAGAATTAGCAAGAGATAGTGTGTTCTGACTTCAAATAAATAATTACACAATTTACTTATAAATAGGAAATAAGATTAGTAGGATTCCTTAATTTGTGAAGGACAATCTCTGGGGCTCACAGATGACACAGGCTCATGGGATGTAAATATTTCTGCCTGTGGTGTGTTTGTTCAAGCAAACGTTTGGTCCTGGCAAGAGTCTGCACAGGTGAACAAACCCATTTAGTAAACAGAAAATACAGAGCCCAGCTCTCTGCAAGGTTAAACATTTGCGTTACTTCACACAATCTGCCAGTAACCAATGCAACGGTTACTGTTCTCTTTAAGATACGACCCTAAGGGCTCATCGATCCAAATTTGTTGCTCTCGTGAACGACTGACCTGGCGTTCCTCCGTAGAAGTCATGCTGCTCTCGAGGTCCTGGCAGCTGGAAAAGTGGGAAAAGGCTGAGTGTGTGCCAGTCTAAGTCATTATTGGGATTCAGCTCGGACTTCTCCCTGGACGGAGCGTTTTTGGGGTTGTATGAAAAACGCAGGTGATAGCTGACCTGCAGGAACGAAGAAAGGAAAGAGAGAAAATGGCCAGTGAGAATGCATTGGGAAAACAATTCGAGATTGGCAGAACACAATAACCAAAATTTGGAAACAAGTGAGACACTGATGCTAACATCACCAGTTCAGACCTAGGATCAGATTTCAGTTAATGGATCTCAGACACTGAGTAAAAAAAAACAAACAACAAACATCCTTCCCAACTTAACAGACACAAGGCATGTGCACGCCTGAAGAACTCCCCCTTTAACTATTCTTTCAGTGAGTCTAATTAAAGGGTAATATGGCTTTACACTAAACACTAAGAGAATGAAGCTCTAGAGGTTGTACGGCAGGGCGAGTATAAACCCACAGCTCTCAGAATCCACAGACAGGAATTCCACAAAACCAGTTAGCCAAGGAATCATACAGTGGTTCGACCAGTCTAACAAATTCTAATGCCTTTCTCTCTGCATAATTTGATCCTTATAGACAATGTATGATTTTTCAAGAGCACTGAGACAGTCACAACAGTTGTTTTTAAAGATCTTGCCTGCAATGGGAGAGGCTCATCCTCATGGGTGAAGGAGTGTTCAAAGACCACAGCTGCTAGAATCTTGCCTGATTCAGGGTCTGTCTTCACAAAGTCCTCAAACTGCTCCTCATTTTCGAAACCACGCACTGGAGATAAAAACATACAGGAGAATTAAAAGAAGAGATTTACTTACTCAGTCTGCGTTGTCAAAAAGTAGAGGTGGGAAATTAAGTTTAACTATTAGACAAAGCCTGATATTTATCACCTCTTGCATTCTGTAATGCCTTTGACAAACTCAGTCTACTATTGCTTTGAGTCTAGTTCATCCCAAAATCCACAATCTCTCAAAGACTCTCATGAATTATTCACAATTCCTAGAAGTAATCATTTCTATACTACTTGATTAAAGTAAATAAAAGTAGCAGCATGATTAAAAGTTTAAGAAATTGCAATTCTTCGTTCATTAAATCAGAAGCTTTGTTTAGGGTGCAGTACTACTGACAGCTCCAGCAAAATATGAGGTGTCATGAAATCACAGCAAAATCCTAATATAAACAAAAGCACTCCCCATGGAAAATGAGACAGAAGAGAGACAGTAAAAATATTTCAATCACTCAAATATTGCACAGCACTGATCACTTATTATTTTTGGGTTAATTATGAAAAATGGCTATGAAATGGGTGAGTAGAATTTTTTTGTTTGTTTTTGTTATTTTTTGTTTTTGTATATACTTTGCATGCTAATGCTTTATGCAAATCTTTACTTAATTTACACACAGCAGTGAGTAGCCCTGTCCAAAACCGGCGTGAGTGATTTCAATACTAGATTGCTGGTACATGCAAGAAAAATACCATATAATGGAAAAGGCGTGTGTAATTACAGCCCTAATATATTGCTACTGCTATGCTGCCTCATATACTGAGCACCTATAAAAACCACAGATAGATGAAGTGAATAACATTGATTATTTCGTTAATGCGGTACCTGACAAGGGGTGGGATATATTAGGCAGCAAGTAAACAATCACACCTTAAAGTGGATGTGTTTTTCACAGGAAAAACTGAAAAGTGTGAGAAGAAACTTTGACAGGAGCTAAACTGTAAAGATGTTAATCATTGCCTCTCTAAAACAGCAGTTATTGTGGGGTGTTCCCAGTTCACAGTGATTAGCATCTACCCAAAACTGATCCAAGAAAGGATCCAGAGACCCAACGAGAGGACCACAGGTTAGGGTTAGGGTTAGGCCCACTGAAGCGTGGGGGGAGAAGGTTAGCTGGTCTCGTCCCTCAGAAAAGCTATTTTAGTACAAATTGGTAAAAAACGTTCCAGCTTTGATAGAAACGTGCCCAAACACACAGTGCATCACAGTGTGCCGTGTACGGGGCTGTCCAGACACAGAGTGTCCATGCTGACCCTTGACACCATGAGCAGCTGAATTACCATGTGAGCATCAGAACTGGACCATGAAGCAATGGAAGATAGTAGCCTGGTGTGATTAAAGATGTTTTATTATTTATTATATATTATATTATTGATCAGTCCGCTCAGGGATGAGATGGCACCAGGATGCACTGAGGCATCGAGAGCCTACAAACTACCACAGGAGTAGAAACAGAGATAACTGAAGCTAGTGCAGTCGGTACATCATGTATCAATCATAAAACTTTATGTTTGTCATTCACAAGACTATTTTGGACCTAAACTTGACACAATTCCGTGCCCCATGGGAATCTATGACGTGTAAAGAATAACAGAATGCTTTAAAATGCTTTTTTTATTTTTTACCCCAAAAGTTATTCTTTTATACTTTAATGCAAAATGTGAATTTCAAAACAAGGAAAACAGATCTCATTAACATAAAGTGACAAGAGAACTGCAATTTAATAATCAGCTTCATTTCAGGCCTTCTGAAATTTCTGTATTAATCTTATCATGGCTGTTAATGTATACAGTATACCCATAAATGATCTAAGCATGCCACGTTCAGGCTCTCTCTGACGTTCTCAAACAAGCACAGAAAAAACAGAGGACTGACAGGTTTCACTGCCAGAACTTCTTTCTGGACAAACACTGGTCTCCTTTTCTTGTTCTCCACCAGCCGGTTTTGCTTAAGGCATGACCCTCCTGTTCTCCTGGTTCGATCAACACGCAATAAGGGCAGCTGGAAGCAGCTTTTGGTAGAGTTACAAATGAATAGTTATTCTGAAGTGGTAAAAACTTTAAAGATTTAAAACCCAGATACACCTAGCAAAACAATAGCTACAACCACCCATTAACAACAAAGCAATAAAGCAGTATCAGAAGTCTTAAAATGCTTGAAATGATCCAATCAGCTTCATCCACAGTCAGGGGATCTGGCTCCGTTTGACTGGACTGGCCTGAACTGGACTGTATTATGATTTCAGGGAAACCGTGTCTCTGCTCTCTCTTCCTCTTTCAGCCCCACACAGCCGAGTCAGCCAGTTCTCAGCCAGCCGAGACCAAGAGCCGGAGTAATGCTCTCTTTGATGCGATTACACACTGTGACACTCTTCACACACCAGAGCTGTAAGTACTGCAGCAATCTGCAGCTGCTTCATGTCTCTCTCTGTATTTTTCATGCAGTCAGCCATGCCTCTTTTTAGCCACACCCACCAAAGCTGTCCAGAAGAACCCAGGCATGACTCACCGTACATCCCATTTTTCCCATATTATCTTCAGCCTTTCTGGGATTTTACAGGAGCAAAAAACAAATATCAACCTGAAAAATTATAGAAGACATTATTTGTGTATAGAGCACATACTAGGCTTCATCCTAGAAACCTGTCTCTGCTTCTCAGTCCTCACCGTGAGAGGAAGCAAGTATTCAGATACATCTGGTTTCATTTAATCCGGTGCACATATCTATGCAATTTTAATCACATCTTTTCACTTTTCATTTGTAAGATGATAAAGGATCAAGTTTCACATATTAATAAATAATTTGTTGAACAAATTGGTCGAGAAGATAGAAGTAGAAAACACTGTCAAGTCCCCTAAAGATCTCAGGGACTTGAATGGATAAACCTACAGCGCCAAAAGACCTTCTCTTATATCATTAACTACTTCAATAACACGTAAGTGGAATGCTCATGAGAGGTGGAAGCATCATGACAGCCAAAATAACTGGTGGAAGTTCCTGCACAGCGTAGCCCACAGTTTCCCAGTCATTATCCAGGAGGGCCCTGCACATTTTAGGGCTTTCCATACTCCAAACACACGTGATTCCACTACCCACCTAATTCAATAGCCTTTCCTGTGTGAAGTGGATGTGTAACAGCGGGAAATACACCGAAATGGGTGAGGCAGGTGTGCCTCCAGGACTGAGGTTGGCAACCACAGGCCAAGCCAATTTCCCGTTTTTGATAGGGATGCATTTATGTATATGGATGGGATTTGCTGGCCGATGGTAACATCTGATATATTCCAATACATCTACCTGGACAAGAACAATATAACCTATTTCTACAAGCTTACAGAGAAAGACACAAGTAAAATTAAGTTGAAAGTATTTTAGCTTAGCATTTCAGTGTCACCTAAACACTCGACTCTTTCTATGTGCAATAAATGAAAAGCTGTAACTGCCAACATAGACTTGGTAACAGCACTAATGTTTTTCCCTATTATTTTAGAATGTTAAACATGCCGTTGTTTATTTTTATGACTAAAGACATTTTGGTACGTATGTTCAGAGTCAAAAGACTTTACGTGTAACATGCAATGAACGTAAATTAGATAACCGAAATAAGTGTATAAGTACTTATTTCCCCTCTCTGTAGGTTTACATGTGCCACACCAGCTGTAACACATGGCCAAAGCAATGCATAGTTTCTTGTTTCCTGTGATTTAACAATCCTGATGGAACACAACACCACTGTATAATTGGCAGAACCCATGTCCTGAGGAGCAGGAGGTTTTGAGACAAGACATTTCCAGCCATGTAAATTTCCCCAAAAAACTTTTTGTTGTATTCTAGCCTCCTGCATACCTAGTTAACCAGCCTTCGCCTAAATGTCTCTGGCGTGATGGGTGCTAGAATAGAACAGAACAGAATAGAACACAGTTTCTGCAGCAGTTATCTTACCAGCACTGATGAAGCCGCGGCTCAGACTGAGCTGCACATCCTCGGCCGCCTGGCGTACCACACTGGAGTTGGCCGGCACGTAGGCGAGCTGCAGGCCGCGGGGGAGCCCGAAAGGTGGAGTGTCCAGCGAGAAGCTCCAATAGTGTGTTGCATTCGGGTAGGTGGTTGAGGACACTTTGTGACGCAGGACAATCATGATGGTAGAGAAAAGGAGGGGCAGGGCGATCTCCACCAGCGTGACCAAAATCTGACGCTTCTGTAGGGGAAAGAGACAAAACAGAATAAGGCATTAAGCAAGAAAGCCATGTGAAGCAAAGATGTAGGGATAAGGCACAGGCCATTTATTTAACAGTGTAATTTCATTTCCATTTATCTCTTTATTGTATCCTAGCTTCTCTTCAGACACGAGGAAGTGATGCAAGCAAAGGCAATTAATTTTGTTAAAATCCAATCACATATAAGAATTTGATCCTTTCTTGGTACCACTACATTACCTGCAGTAACTGTCCCCTGACTACACTTCATACGCAACAACAACAAAGCCTCGCAGGTAAAGTATATTCAACATATTCATGGTGGCAATGAAGTGCGTCAACACCTTTGAACGCCGCGGATACTCCTCACTATGTACCTGCAAGTACAAATACAGAGGTCTACACTGAGCAGGAGTGTAATCGGAAAATGCCCTAAACAATTTGTTTCCTTACTGAAACCTACCATTAGAAAATAAGGAAGTTTATATGGACTCTGCAGATACAAGTCAGAAAGTAGAACAAAGACTAATTTAGATCAAATAACGCTTCTTTCATCAGACTGGACAAAAGGCATTAGGCTGACTGTTTAAAACTGTACTGTCAGCAATGTTGACAGACCAGGAGTGAGATGTTTCCTGTTTAGCAAACTCCACAACACAGAGTGAAAGAACTTATGAGGGAAAAACACCCTATGCTAGGAACACAGACCCATGAAAATCCCCTGCCAATCTGAAACATAACATTTATAGCTGATACTGTAACATGGAACAATAGTTTATTCTGATAAAAATGTATGTAATGAACATAATGTGCAGTTGTCAGCATCAGCTGGCTATATCTCTTCATAAGTATTTGGTCCTTTCTGTTTCTCTGCACTGTTTCAGCTCTGAACTCCTGACCTCCACGTTAACCATGTTCTTTGCCTGATCAAACAAATGGTACCTCACACTTCTGATAGTGGCCATAATGGGGCCATGACTAGTCCACAGCTTCCTGGCTATTCTTCGCTGGGCCTCGTCTCCCAGCAACCACAACTGCAGCAGCAGGAGGGAAGAGGACAAACAACCCCCGTGCCCAGGGGAACTGGAATAGAAAGACATTCTGCAACACTTAAACATTTGATTGTGTGAGTTCAGTCCAAGGAGCTTAAATGTCGTCTGTATGATGCACAAGCAGGCAAAACCACAGAATAAACATGCAGGGCATCGATGGGCTAAATGCACACCCCTGTCTGTCGGAAAGGGTTGGGCAGAGTGGGAGACAGCACTGAAAAGAAGGAAACTGGGATGTATGGAGTAACTCTATGATTCACTCCTGTATTGAGTGGGACTTTTCATACACAAATGGAAATATCAGTGAGTACACAGATAAAGGGGTATTCATGGGCTCTGCAAGTTACTGTGATTAAACTATTTGCCAACCTCAATGAACCAGCTGAAAGCAAACAACAGAGCTTTACACTACAGGTTCAGTTCAGTACCAACAATACACCATTACATCACACCATTAAACAACACACAAAACATACTTCAGAGGACAGAAAAACCTTTTCAAAAGGGTTAAAGGGATGTTTGAAAATCAGCTTTGTTCCATGTCGGCTGGATATAATCTAGTGAATTAAACAGATTTGTTTCAAACAAGAAATTGCCCCTTTCAGTTAGTGTTAGGATTAGGGTTGATTTGATCTTTTGTATTTGTCAAAATTAGGACTGTCATGGCTGCTTAATTAAAAACCTAATCGAGTAAAATGTACATTCTCACTCCCAAGCGGTACAAATGTCTAAGCGGTGGGCATCTTTGGGAGATCATGTGTTTTATCATCACAGATCCCAGTTTTTGCAGACTGTAGATGTTCATGTTATTCACTGAAAGACAGCCGCACGTATTATAGCACAGAAGCATTTATAGTTACAAATTGTGTGTTACGTATATGAAGTAAAATTTGAGTTTGCTGTTTTGAATTGCACGTATACAATTAATCTCCAAAATACAAGTAGGGTCACAAGTAGGGCTATACTCCAGCTCTGAAGAGCATGAAAGCTTTGCTGGTCTCTAGTTACTGCTTACTTCTGCAGTTTGAGACTGTTAGATGCAGACCATTTTATTTACCACAGGAATTCACCACTGTGCTCATCAATCGAAAACAGGTGGACTATTAATTGTCACCGGAGACTTTAATCATGTAAATCAGTTCTCCCTAGATTCCACAAGAATGTGGACTTTGCAATAAGGGGTGTGAGCATGGTGGACTGTGTTTATACGAACATCATTGTGCTTATCCCGCTGAGCCCCGCCCCCACCTCGGATACTCAGACCACATCTCCGTGATGCCGATCCCAGCAAACAGAGCACTCATCAGATGTGCCAGGACCTTTCTGAAGCAATGCACAGCTCAAACCATATCATCATGTTTGCTGAAACCCTGGCAGATTTGATCAGCAGGACCGACAACATGGCGTACAGAGAGGAGGTGCAACGGCTAATGAACTGGTGCAAAGCCAACAACCTGTCTCTGAATGTGGACAAAACAAGAGGCAGTTGATGTTCAGGAGGGCATCATGCCCTCCTGAAGTCAACAGCTCCTCAGTGGAGATTGTTCAGAGCACCAAATTCCTTGGTATTCACATTGTAGAGAACCTTGCGTGAACCCCTAACAACAGCTCCATCAACAGCAGCCTTTCAGAATCAGAATCAGAAAACTTGATCCCGGCTTGATCCCAGAGGAAATGGCTTAACAGTTTTCTACTTCCTGCAGAGATTGATGAGGGCACCCCCACCCCACTCCTCACCACGTGCTACAGAGGGACTGTAAAGAGCATTCTCTGTAACTGCATCATGGCTTGGTATGGGAATTGTTCTATTTTGAATCAAGAAACGATACAGAGGATAGTGAGGACAGCTGAGATCATCAGGGTCTCTCTCTCCTCTCGGTCACAATTTATATACACAGTGAAATATTCTATCTTAAACAGCTTACAGCCCAAATACCACTGTAAATACACCTTTATTTATTATATACGATACATTCTCTGTCCTGCTGCTGCCATCATATTCACAGTTAATCATTTGTTGTTGTCTATTTCTGTATTGCATTTTTCCACACTCTGCTGCTAGAATTCATTTCGTCATATTACTGTATTCATTCGAATGTTGACTGCACTAAATTGCTGTGCACTCTGTGTATTTTGTCCTGTCTACACTTATGTAATCTTGTGGTGTTCTGTTTTTGTTCTTTTGTTACACTATGGTCCTGGAGGAACGTTGTTTCGTTTCAGGGTGTACTGTGCATATGGCTGAAATGATAATGAACCTACGCCCAAATGCGTCTTCTGTTTTTACAAATTATCTTTTTATAAAGCTCAACTTTATCTTTTTGTAAAGGCAACACAGTCCTGCAACATTAGCAATGTCTATGATTAGGGTAATCACAACATGGAACATCAAATTTAGAGCTTTCACCACTAGCAATAAAAGTCCAGCACAGTTTTTAATTCAAAACTGACCTTGTTAGTTCATGCCTCTCACGATATTTATCACAATTCATCATGACATAAAATTCAAAAGATTGTGTTTTTTTTCTGAAATCTCTGAAGTTTTGAGATCATTGGACGATGTCTTATGCTTTAGATTACATCACTATGCAACCTTAACAGAGGCTAAATTCAACGTTTGGATGACTAATACCCCCTCTGAAGTAATCACAATGAGAAACAGGTAAAACTCACCTATCCTGAATAACTGATACACAAAAAACCTGTCTCTACGTGCTCAGAAACAAACAAAATACAATTTTTAATAAAAGCACTCACTTGCTGAAGGTAGTTCTTCCAGAGGAGCAATCCAAATTGTCGCAGAATAGCCATTGCAACTGATCACAGCTTCACAACCTACAAGATAAAAGAGAGAAATGTACTTGGCTCACAAGAACAGCGGAACAAGAAAAGCATACCTGAAATATTGCACATTTTACACACTGACTAGATTGGGACGTTTTGGAAAAATGGCAGGATTACATCAATCACCCACATTAAAACCATCTGCTTAATATACTGCAGGTTCCTCTCGTGCCACAAAAACAGCTCTGAACCACTGATGCATGAACTCCACAAGACCTCTGAAGATGTGTTGTGATATCAGGCACCAAGACAGGCAGTAGATCCTTTAAGTTCTGTATGTTGTGAGGTAGGGCCTCCACTGATTGGACTAGTTTAAAAACATTTTATTATTGAGGCTGTGATCACTTAGAGGATAGAAAATAGGGATACCTAGTTCTCACTCTCACACACACACACACACCACCCTCCAATGACCCATATTACTTGAGGCTCCAGAGTCTGTGATGTTTTAGCTGCAATAACAAGGTACTCTAATGACAGACGGATAGAAGTCTTTGGTTCTAATCTCATGTGAGGAATACAAAACACAAGGATCGAACCCAGCTGAGCTCCTGATAAACAAGGAAGTCATAAACAGCTGGGCTGAGGGTGAAGGTCCTGCAGAGCCACAAACACACCCGACAACAGAAAACCACACAAACACTAACATAACACACACCACAAACAGAACCCCCTCCACCCCCCCGACAAACACACACACGAAAAACCCCACAAACAAGACAACAGAAAACACCAAACACAAGGCCTGGAGGAGATCGATACCCTTTTCGATCAGATTTAACATTTTCAGATACTTTCGTTCCTCCCAGAAGAGTCTAAATTCAGGAACAATGCCGAGGAGGAAGAGGGGCGAAGATAGTCCTTCATTTACCTGTATATGGAGAGGGCTGCCGGGTCTGATCAGGGATCGGTTCGGGTTGAGATGTTCGGTTCCTCGGATGCCTGCCAGAGCTTTTGTTTCACACAAACGCAGGGAGAAACAAACACATCTGCCCTGAAAGGTCTTCTTATAGAGAATCCGGCTGGAGGTTCCGAGCACAGCTTCATGCAGACGGTCAGAGGTTTTCTGGACACGGGGAGTTTCTGCGGAGGAGCTTCATGAGCTTCTGCAGCCTGGAGGACAGGACTTTCAGAGCGAGAACATCAGCACATGTAGCTCAGGTCTGGAGGGAGAAGCTGGAGCTCCGAGGAGGCAGCAGGGCCGGTTTGGGTGACATTGCACCGAGCAGCCACAGGAGTCAACAACACAATCACGTGACCTAGCTGTTATCACGTGAACAGACAAAACGTTCCAAAATGACCAGAAAGAACATACAGGGTGTTCTCATCCGGCCTCGCAGAACCCTGAAAGAAAAACGCGTATGACCGAACAGCAGAGGGTCTCAATTCGAGCCTGCCATCAGTGATGATTTATCCCAACGCCCCAAACACCAGGAAGAGATCAATCCTGAGTATTTCGTGGGGTGTGGTGGGGGGAGAGAAGAGTCCGAACCCAGCAGAGCTGCGATCTGGTGCAATAACACTAGGAAGTCATTAATATTTGTAACCCACACACTCAACAGAATATTAACATAAGATGGACATGCAGGTTTGCATAAAACAAATTTGTCACATCAATGCGTTTGCAGGTTAAAAAAAAAAAAAAAAAAGTCCAGAGCTCACTCAGTCACCTACTGCAGCATTTTATTTTTCCACACATTCAACATTTAGTTTCAAGTACTGCCTTTTCGTTTCCAATTTACATATGTACATAGAGTATCAAGTTATTTACAGTTACAACCCTTGATGAGAAATACAGTACTGACCAAATCCAGCAAGTAATAATTTAATGCTTTGTGTTGACCTCCGTTTGTCATAAACCAGGTAAACTTCTACCTGCAGAGCACTGAATAAAAAGTCAAACATACTTGTAGTTGATTGTTCAAGCAAATGTCACAGCGTTTAAAACAAAAGTGCTATTTCATTTGAGGTTATGACGAAACGGCACAATCCTACATCACACATTAAACAGGGCTTGTAGCAACACAGTTGGTTTCTGTGTTATTCCGCATTCAAAATACACACAAGTATTGCTTCGTATAGTCACAGGTCAAACAGTAGTTCCACAATATGTTTGGTACTATCTGAAATGGTACAGTACAAATATCACTGCCAATTTACTCAACAGTTGAACATTCAGTCAGCTACACGGTTTGAAAATAGTGACAAAAATCCAACATCTTTGGCATCAGAGACTCAGAAAGCACCAAAAAACACAGAAAAATAAACAGTACACAGAAACATACAAAACATGGGGTATAATTGTCACGGCAGTGTACTCCCAGTATGAAACAACTTGATGAAATTCAAGGAAGCTCTCATTATCTGGGTATTTCTTGGTTTCAGAAGCTTTCAGTCCTGAAAGAATACATATCAATGTAAGTATGTAAACAAGTCACAACTGCTGAGTCCGAGTTTCTCTGGGGGGTTGGATGGGAGGTCAGCAATAAGTCTGTAGATTTAAGAAAAGGTCTCGGACAGACACAGGCACACAAGAAGACCTCAGAGTTCAGGTGGTTTGATTAGAACTTGCTTGCGATTCGGTTATGTGAGGGCAGTCACGCTCACAGTCACAGAACACAAGAAATTCAACATGGTCTCCACAGAGTTGGAAATGATTCAAGTACGACAGTCAGCTTTTTTGTACATGTCCTCCACTTTTCTTCACGCTAAAAAGGAATAAAGGTAGTGGGGAGCAGTTGGCTCATTTGTTACAGTCGTTGTGAAGGCCGTTCTGTTTAGTTTATTTAATGTTAGTAATGTCTGTTCTGGCGAGTATTCCTTAAAAGCTCAATTCATGACCTGAACAGGAATCGAAACACTGGTGTAAACCCTTTTGGCTCAGTACTTGGAAAGTGCCAAGAGGCACCAGAGTGTCACAAGAGGCATCCTTAACAGTCCTCATAACCAGGGGTCGCTGAAGGTATTAGCCAAGCAATGACAAATTGGTGTCCATGATCATCTCTTCTTCCCCTTCCACTTCCATCTCTCCCCCACTATGAGCTGCTGTGTTCTTCCTCTTTACCTGCCTTTGGGCCGAGTCGCTGGGCCGCTGCATGGGGACAAGCAAGTGGAAGCCGGGTGAAGCAGATGCTGGGGCAGAACTAGAGACAAGGTTCATGGGGGAGAGAGAACAGGGCACCAGGGTGGAAGCAGTAGAAGTAGAAGGGCTGCTGCTTTGGACAGAGGAGTAGCCAGAGCTGTGGAGGTCAATGCAGAGTGGGCGTTTTGATGACGAAGGTTGGTGAAACCATGGTCTGGTGTGGCTGCTGCCTCTAGAGGATGCCTCGGTGGTTGCTTCGGTTCCACTCATGCTGTCATCACTGGAAAGAGCGCGACAGTGCTGCCATCCATCCGCAGGTTCTGTGGAGAGCTGCAACTGGAGAGCGAGGGCTGATGCTATGCAAACAAACAAACAGTCCACCATTACTCATCAAAAATTCCAACAGGAAATGCAAAATAAAACTGCAAAATAAAAGTGAGGAAGCAAAGAATTAACAGGGAAGTCTCATACTTTTGCTAGTAAGGCTACACAAAATGATAGAAATGTGTGAAACTTGGATACTGGACACATTTTATTTTCAAATGTAAAAAATATATTTAAATGAGTTTTCCCCACTGTGCCCAGATAGTCAATTAGCCAAAACATGTTTGGTTTTCAAATTGCTTGTTCTAGAGCTTAGTAGTTAATGTACGTAAACACAAACACAATAACCAACCAAATGGTCTACTTAAAAATACATAACCAAAACACCTCTATTCAAACTGCATCCAGCTCACCATAACAATGGCACAGACTTGGTGGCTTTAGACTCACTATGTCTTACTATGATGAACAAAATTTCACCTCTACTGGCAAGTATTTTAGCAGAGATTGTGTTCATTTCTGAACCCCAGTCCTTAAAAGCCTCCTGCCCTGCTCAGCGAGGGGCTGCTAAAGAGATGGACGAGGTGTGCTGGAAGGAATGAAAACACTCACGAGGAGCCTTGAGAAACACCACACTAAGAAGTGATGGAGGACTGATATTGGATCAGATTATCCCATATTTGAGAGTCATGGTCACAAAAACTTGACAGATCAGCACTCACACTTGATTTTTGAACACAGACTAGGTCAAATGGTTGTTCATAGCATTTTGCTACATGTTTACAACTCAAAGTTAGTTACACTGCCTCCTACACCACACTGACAAGTCTGCGCTGGATGTGGTTTAGAGAACTGAAAAAAAGAAGTAGGGATACGATGTTTTTACAGATACAACTAGGTGACTTCATTTCTAGTGTTTTTTTCTTGTAGGTCCAGCGCTAAACTAAAAAGCAAAATTCGGAAGCCAAACTGGATCCTTGAAATTTTCGTAAAATTTATTTTTTTGTTGTACCATTTCTTTAAAAAAATCCTAAAGGAAAGTAACTTGAATTTGAAGGGTTGTGGGGCAACTGGTGGCCTGGTGGCAAGGGAGTTGGCCCTGTGATCAGAAGGATCAAATCCCTGAGGTTCCCTTGAGCAAGGTACTGTCCCTACACACTGTTCCCCGGGCACTGGGATCCTGGCTGCCCACTGCTTCACTTGGTAAATGGGTTAAAAAGGGTTAAATGAGTTAAAAGGGGTTAAACGGGTTAAATTCAGAGGAAGAATTTTGTGCGGCTCACACTGTGTGCTGTACCATGCTATGTTCTCTTATGACAAATGGACACTTTACTCTTACACACATACCCTCGACATGAGTGAAGCAACATCTATTATCCAAATGTATAAACAGACCAACCAGTTACTTAGCTCAATAAAACTGTTGTATAATAAATGTTTAAACCTTTATTGAAACATTTATTATACAACAGTTTTATTGTGTCTCAATAAAGGTTTACTCACTCACTGCATCACTTCTGGAACATTTTGTTACATTACTTTCATTTGAAAGATGCTCAAAAAGTTTCACAACAGTGTGAGAAGCAGAGGAGAGTTCTAAGTGCTATCTGCTATGCTGCTTTCACAGCTGGTGTGACCACTGTGACCTGTTTGGGGGCCAAAATGAAGTAAGACTGTCCTTGTTGCTCATACCACACCACGGTAGTATGTTAGGGAAACATATTAAGGCAGTCATTCTCTGTACAGCCCTTTCTTAAAATCAAAAACAACAAAATTAAAACAAAATTTTGACCCAGAGAGAGAGCGAGAGACCCAGAGAGAGAGAGCGACTAACAGTTGCATTCACAATTGCTAGTGTGGGGACTCCTATTCAAATGGGTCAGGGACTGTAATTTTTTTTTTTTTTAGAACTGATTTACTCACTCTCTGCTTCTTTCTCTCCTTCACTTTCCCTGTCACCCTCATAGCCTGAACAGGAAGCGTCCAGGCTCCAGTCTAAGATGTCATCCAGGAGCGTCTCCTCCTGAGTGGACAGTTCAGCTGTGGGTGTGGCTACAAAACCCCCTCGGTGGGTCTGCATGCCATCATCTTGCCTCCTAAAAAGGAGGAGCAGATATTTTAGCCATATAGGAAAGTCACAAAAGTGTGGGAATTCTTTGGAGGCACAAAATGGGCAAAGAACTCATTAAATAAACAAATCAGCAGATGAAAGACAATCACACCTCTTGTTGCCCGACGGTGAAGACAGGAAAGCATGAATGTCTGCTGAATGGCCACGGGCACTAGGAGGTTCAATCTGGGGTTCCACCTCTGGAACCTCCAGCACTTGGCAAAGTTCTTTAAACCCTATAACCTGTGGATTACAAACCATTTACAGGTTGTCACTCTGTATGAAAGCGCAAACCTTTACACAGTGGACAAAGTTACAAGGAATTCACAGTAAGATCCAGACAGCAGATTAAGACCTAATTTAGACTTAATTTCATGCAAATTATATATATCAGCAACAATTTAAGGACTGGACTTTCTATGGCCCTTGTACAGTTGATGTACTTACTACTACATATATTATATGTTTTCTTCTTGCTCTAAAATATATGCGCCATATTTTTGTGAACGTCTTTTGTTCATTTCAATGCACAATATGGTCACTGAAAAGAAAGCAACCAATCGGAGGTTTTTGGCAGAGCAAATAAAATCAGATTGACATGAAGCAATTTTCACATCATAAAACACTGATTTTGTGTAACATACCTAATACAAATTAAATTACATGGAATATTTTTCCCCCAGATCAAATCGAGGAGAAATAACTTGACATGCAAGGAGTGGGGAAATTTTTATTATACTCCTCAGACAGTCTTTGTTGCATCATTAGATCGACACCAGAGAAAAATTTGAATTTTTTTTTAGCCAGCGCAGATTTGTGATTCTTCTGTGATCATCACTCTCATGCAATCATACAAACTTAACGACTGCCTCTCTATAGTCCACTATAACCTTTTTCCTTCAGTTGGGTGTTAATGCTGGTTTTCATTGGGCTTTTCTGAATGTAAATCCCATTTCCCTGTTGCTCTGTTTCCTTAGTTGGTGGTCTAATGTTGAGGCTGTTGTGCCTGTGATCAGATGGGTTTGAAGCCCAGGACAGCCAGTGGCACCACTGAGGTACCCTTGAGCAAGATACTGTTCCCACACTCGCTGGGTTTGCTTTACAGAAATGTAGCAATAAGTTACGTAAAAAATAAAATCAATACAACAGTTTCTAATTTACAGTTCCACCCTATTTTGAGTATGTTCTTGCTTGGTAAACTAGGCAAACGGAAAAAAGAAAATTAAACCTCAAGTGGTGTAACTTCATAAAACATGCAAATGTAAATAAATTAATACATTCAGTTGCTTTGAGCCATTTTGAACTTCTGCTAACAATGAGTGGAAATTTTTTCCTTTTTTGTAAAGCTTTTTTAAAATTTTGTTTTGTAAAGCTTGTGCAACTTACAACAGCTGCTATGAAATGTATTTGTAATCAAAACGCCTTCCATGTAAGGTGTCAGTGACCGCAAAAATCATAGTCAACACAATATATTTGCATTAGCATATCACAGCTAATCAAGCCTCTTTCCAAAAGTCTTTTGTTTCAAATTACACAAAATATAGAGATAAAAATAAATAAATAAAAATACTCACTGGGTCTTTGCTAATCTGTTGGTAAACATCACTTTCAAATCTCTGCTTAACTCCAATCAGGGAGACGTGTCTGTAATCTTTGGGTGCATCTTGACTGAAGCTGCCAAAGGAGTAAAAAAACAAAAACAAAACCAAACAAACAAAGAAAAAAAAAAAAAACATTAAAAAACCAAAAATTAATGAAACAGTTTTTTTCAAAAATTAATGAAATGTTTTCTTCATTTTTTAAATGAAAAAAACATTTTAAGCATGGCCAAACTCATCCACACTATGGGAATGATTCACTTCAAAATCGTGTAAAAACACTGCAAGTGTGTGTTGGGGCAGGTGAGTGTGCGGAGAGACGGCAGTGTGTGTGCGAGAAACACAAACAGGCCTCTTACCGTTAGTACGAATGAAAAGTTTTATTATGAGCCATCAGCAAACTGTGTAAAACTAATCTTGTGTAACAGAGCATGGCAGTAATGATAGAAGCCACATAGAAATGTAGGTGTAAACACACCTAAGATGCATTTCAAACAGATGTATTTCTGACTGCTTAAGCCACTTCAGGAGATGGTCTGAGACGCATTCAAACCACTGTCACAGAGACTACCCTGCAGTTCTGCTTACGGAATAGCTCAATTATCAGCACCTAACGCACTTAACGCCTCTCAAAGTTAATTTTGACATGCAGTTTTCATCCCGTAACCCAGTTTGGATGAGCCAGTTAGTTAAAATAGTTTAGTTAAAACTTTACTTCGCATCGTCCTATCACCGTCTCACTAACACACGCTGTTTTAGCGCAAGTGGTTCACGATTGCTTGTAAACAGTGGCTGTGTTGTTTAAAATACTACTTTACTGTTGAAAAGAACAAAAAAATGAATAGTATAGGCAATTGGTTATTGAATAAGCGGATTTGCATATCAGATTCCAATCTGGCCGCCCAGATACAGTGAAATACGGTAGGCTTAGACTTCTAAGCCTACCGTATTTCATCGTGTAAAGTCTTATCTACAGGTTAAATATCCCAAGCTAAAAAAAAAAAAATAAATGTTTTTAAAAATCACAATGAACACATCTATAGCGACTGAATACCTCTACAGTAACACTGAACTGACCAAACCCATTTAGCAAAAAGAATGAGAACTCACCACTTGATATAGAGCAGCAAAGCACATGGCACCAACTCCTCTTTACTAAAGCCTGTGTTCTCCACCAGCTGGTTTGGCCAAACAGGAGCTGTAGGAACACCGAATATATGAGGAACAACTATCTCAAGGAATAGACAAGAAAATACAAGGAACAATTAACATTTCCAATACTATAACGAGAACCAGAAAAACCTTATGGGGACCAACTACTTTTAACTAATATCAAGTGGCCCAACACTACTCTGTCAATCATCAGCAAGGTTCCGTTACTTTTAAACATCCTACTGTTATTTTTATCAAGATAAAGGAACCAACTGTAATAATACATGAATAATAATTGTGTTCTTACCATAATTGTGTAAGGCTCGGGTGAGCAGCAGGGTGGCGCAGGCGAGGCGAGCGGGACCGGGCACAGAGAGGGGCGACCACAGTAGAGAGAGCTCACAGATGTAGCTGAAGAGATGAACGCTCCGCCACTCGATGGGCAGCAGGGACTGCAGAACCTCCCCATAGTCCAGTAAAGTGGGAATCTGTGTGGTGGGCCACATAAATAACTAGTGTTTTAGGACAAGAAAATGCACAGCTGCAGATGGAAAAATTAATTACCAGTAATTAACACTGGTCACTATTTACATCTCATTTCGGCTAAATCGTGTAGTCCTATCATGCTTCACTACCCAAGTCCAAGGCACAACATGACACTGCCAAATGAGTCTAAATCACCCTTTTCTGTATTAAAGGTTATTTTAAGTAATTTGTATAATTATACAGGACTTGCATTCTGCCCTATGAGGGAAAAAAAAACAAAAAAAAAAAAACCCTGCTGTAAATATACAAGAGGTCAGAAATTTTGGAACACATTCCGGGGGGGGACCCACACTCAATACCCTGCTTTATCAAAAATGTATTACAAGAAAACATCAAAAAAACTTCAAACAAATGTAACTGATTGGTTTTGAAGTATAACAATATACACTTCAAGTGGAATTTAACGGATAAGTAAGTTTCTGAACGAGTTTAATCAAAATACCTGAACGAGTTCTTAAACCACCAATACTCGACTCCTGACCATCTGGATCGATTAGCTGTGTACATGTGCAGTGAAGGGGACATTAACAGACATTATGATGTTGGAACCATGGTCATATTTCAAACGCTGTAGGAGGAGAAGCAGCTTCAAATTCAAGGAATAAAAACAAAAACTAAAAGATGAATTTTGTGAAAATGGGAGCGCATGGTTGGTATAAACCCAGTGTTGTGTTACTACAGACTATATAAATTATGGCTGGAATGATTGTTCAAGTAACTCGAATAATTTGATATTTAAAAAATGTTTGTTTAATTTACATCACCAAAGTCAATCTATTAAAAATGTGTCTGCTATCGTATCACTCCCGCTTTGTAGACTAATGCGCAGCTCCGGTATCAGTGTTCCACATGGACTGTTGTAACTGACGCATTTCAAAGATTTAAGATGGCGCGTTTATTTTTTTCTCTACGGAAAGAGAAAAATAAATGATCCTGGTGTGCGTTAAAGGGGCGATAAAGGGAGAAAACGTGTGTGTGTGTGTGGGAGGGAGGGATGAGGAGTGAGATCTTGGTGCATTTGCCCTCTTGCGACTTATCATGCCTCGTCACTACTGACTCATAATACAGCCTACAAATAATTACAAATACTGTACGTACTAACAAGCACTAGTGTTCATATCAGTTAACAATCGTAAACGTACGTGACCTTGTAGAGGCTCCGAGGCCGCTTGAAAAAGTACAGTTCACGTGAGGATGCTTTCGGTTAAGGTGCCAAAGTATTACATTCTACACTACCTACTTACCTCATCTGGATACAGTTATAAACTGTAAATATGTAAACATACATACATATGTATATGTGTGTACATACATACACACACCTATATATACACATACACAGATTTTATTTATTTATTTATTTATATGTGTGTGCGCGCGCGCACGTGTGCGTGTGTGTATATATATAAAATCTGTGTATATGTATATACACACATATATGTGTGTGCATGTATGTATGTGTGTGTTTGTATATATATATACACACACACACAAATATATATATAATACACACGCATCTATGTATGTGTATCCGTGTGTGTGTGTGTGTGTGTGTGATATATATATATATATATACACACACACACACACACATAT
>JBBJLS010099576.1:0-20553 GCA_037577275.1 Bryconaethiops microstoma | reverse complement strand
TATATGTATTTTTTAATGTATTTGAAAGCTATGAAATTGCACAGGAGGACAAGCATATCGGCACTCACAACATTTACAGGTAACATTCATTGTATACATTTATATGAACCAGAATTGATGTTATATCGTCAAAAACAGTTATTCCAAACCTCTGAGTGACTGTTCTCGAGTCTGAAGGCTGAGGAAGCTCCAAGCTCAGAAGGAAACATCCGAATGAAGAAGAACGGTGTGTTCATGAGCTAACTCACCAGCTGGAAGATTTATTCTGAACCTCTAGTGACTCATCAATGCCTCTAGTGTGTCTTCTCAGGGCGATACATAGTAATGAGGTGAAATGTCTAGAATAAAAGAAATGCTTAGGGCCAGCGACTCCATTACAAATCTCCTGGAAATCGGAGGCCTCTGAGGTGCCAATACAGTGAACAGTGGTGACGGCAACATCATAGACGTGTGTTATCTTTACAATAATAAGTCACAGGCAAGTAAACCGCATCCACTGAACACTTTGCTTGCTTTTAAAGGTTCTAGACTGAGGACGCCTGTTTCAGAGATGTGTTAACAGAAAAGCATTCAGACGGACATTGGAAAAGGCAGCCATTAATTCCCAGGCCTAATAAGTGAAAAGATCCCTTCGGGAACTTCCCAGGCACCAGAGCTGGCAGCCCTTGTGCTTTGCAAATAATCTCTTCAATTAAAATCTCATTTGAGTGATAAACTACTAAACAAACTCTCCAATGAACATGTGGCAGTGTGAGTTAACAGCAACCAAAATCAATATTTTGTCAAATTGTGTTCAGGTAAAGACATGATTTAATTCCACTGAGACCTGGAAGCGGCTTTTGTTGTCATTGGTATTTACACGGCATGGTTACTGTGCTAGTAATGCTTTATTCCATCCATCCACGCATTATCGGAACTGCTTATCCTTGATATGCAGTCTTTGGACTGTGGGAGGAAACCGGAGTTCCCAAAGGAAACCCACACAGACACGTGGAGAACATGCAAACCCCACAGAGAAAGGACCCTCAGCCACCACAGACGTTTTTGCTGTGAGCCGATAGTGCTACCCACTGCTGCCATGCTTTATTCTGTTTTTATAAGTGCCTCAAAATCTTGGTTCTTATTCTTTAACACCTTTTTAAAAGCTCCTTCTGTGAACGTTTTACAACTGGATCAATAGGAAGAGTCCAAGAAGATTTACATTTAGTTAACATATATGAAATTTATATAAAGTGGCCATTTTGGTGAAACGAGGTTTCATTCCAGCAGCGATATTCACAATAATATTTGTTATCAGCGTTTGGCACAAGTGCGACCTGTTTGCGGATAATGAGCAGTCCCAGCACACACATGAATAAGTGTCTTTTCTTTGCTTTCGATGTGTGTTTTCTTTTCTGTGAGTTAAGTTTATGCAGCCACGGTCAGTTTTTTAAAGCGCAAGTGTGCTTATGGGCTGAAAGATTCCCACTGAGGTATCGTCACCACAACGTTCCGCCAGACAGGACCCTACGGATTAATGACAGGCTGTCATGAAGTGAAGTCCTTCATAAATGTCAATGCTAATTTGTGGGCGGTATTCAGTATGGTAGTACAAGCATGTAGCTTGTTTGTGCGTGTGTGTGTGTGTGTGTTTGTGTTTTAGGTTACTTTGCAGTTCAGCCAGTTGATGAGATGCAGGTTATCGGTTGTAAAAGTCTCCGGTGTGGCCGCATACCATGTGTCAGGATGGCGTCATGTGAGGGGGTGCTTTGGTATTTGCGGCTGCCTTACACGATGCCCTCGCTGCGCTTACTCCTCCACACCACTAGGGCGGTCATGAGTAACGTGACGAGGATGGGTACTATGATGAAAGGCCCCAGGATACGGTTGGGTGGGTCGTGAAGCAGGCGGCCCGACAGTGAGCAGTCATGGAAGTAGTGCCGGTGAACGCGGATGAAGAATTCGTCCACCAGCCGGTTGGGCCAGAAGCAGTTCATCTTCAGCGCCACTAGAAACGTGCAGTTTGTCAGCTCACCATAGGACCTTCAGGAATGACGAGAAAAAGTCCGGTTAAAAAGTGTTTCAGAAGAGACACATCCACCTGAGGCACATCCAGAGGCATTTTTAGTTTCCAGAAAATATTGTGTGCATTGCATTAGCTTTAATTGTTCATGATGCTTAGCAACCTTAGCCTATTGTTACTAAAGGAAGAACTGTTTGTTGTGAATAATAATAATATTAATATGTTTTTTGTCACTGTTTTTATTCTAAAAGTAATAAGCCAGTTCAGGCTGGATGTGACAGCAATTATATTCTACCTGACAACAGCCCTAAACTGCAGTTCAACTGCTGTAACCCAAGGCCTCAAGTGGTTTATTGATTTACAATCTCACAATAAACACTTGTTGCCAATTTTGCCTCGAATCAACATCATGACGATCAATACCATCACAAGATTAAGATGGAGTGAATTGAAATTTCTCCTGCGACCTGGCTGGCAATGTACGAGACAAGGTCTGTGGTGCAGGACATGAGCTACATATAAACCCCTAAAAGTGACTACTCTGACCAGCAGTAACAAAAGTATGGTGTAATTGGATCATTAAATAAGGCTCTACTGAGTAAACTAGACTGGCTTGGAAACAAATCTGCCTCTAGATGTACACAAAAAAGTTTATGTTTACGGCATTTAGCAGATGCTCTTATCCATAGCGACGTACATCAGTGCATTTTATATACACACACACACACACACACACACACACACGTACATACTCACTGTACATACTCACATACTCATTATTGAATGTTCCATATTACTGAAATCATAATTTGAATGACAAGTAGAATCTGTCTCATTTTACCATGAATTTCTTAGTATCTGGTAATGTCCAACTTTGCTTTAATAACAGTGTGCCCTCAGGCTGGCATGGACTCAATGAACTTCTGCAAAAACTTCCGGTGAGCATATCAAACCCCCTGAGACTCGTCTGAACAAGAACTTCAATAGAAAGGATACGACTTGAAAGCAAATCTGACCTCTTTTGATGGTAAGGCCTTAACGTGATCAATTTCACAAATTTGCTTAAGTTTGAAAAGTGACCAAGAAATACTGCCAAACATTTATTTTACGCATCTGTTATAAAATTAGTTGTACTTCTATTTCTGTGTTCTGTTGTTTATTTCCGGTGTTCAGCTCCAGAGTGGTCTCAGACTTTCGGACCCCACTGTTAGAAATGGGTAATGTATTCTATATTCTTAATTTGAGTTTCTCAATAAACTGAACAGGATTTTTGCAAATGCTCTCCAAAGGCAGCCATTCTGTCCAATCTCACAACAGCAGCCACAGAGGACCTCCCGCCCCCTTTATGTGGGCAGGGGTGACCTGGACACCCGCTGGTGTCCCGCGGGCCAGCCGGGGAAAACGAGTCGCGCTTTCTGCGCTCTCTGAAAGTTTGGGCTGCCATTCCATGAGCCATCTTTATCCCTACGGGGAAATGTCTCCACAGCCCCCACTTACAGAACCCCCAAATGGGACACAGGACACGCCATTAAAAGCATGTGGGCTGGATTATAAATAGACCAACAGGGGTGGACAGATCAGTGAGAGAGAGAGAGAGAGAGAGAGAGAGAGAGGGAGAGAGATTATTAGAACAGAGCATGAGAGTATGAGACAGAAAGAAAGAAAGAATGAATGAATGAATGAAAGAAAGAAAATGGGAAAGTAAGATAGAATGGAAAGATAAGAAAAGGTAATAAAAGACTTAGGGAGGGAGAGTGATAGAGAACATGGCAAAGAAAGATTGAAAGAGAGAAAGAGGAAAAAATAGAGAGAGACAAAAGAGAGACACAAGTAGGGTGAAAGGGAAGATGACAGAAGGAAAGGGCAAGAAAAGAGAGCAATATAGTTAAATAATAGAGAGAGATTGATAAAGAGAGAGAGTAGACAGTGTCCTCTGTCATTATTGAGGGTCGTTTCACTCCATCAAAGCCTTTCCAGGTTCATTGGAAGAGAATCAGCGAGGCTGAAATGAAAAGAGTGCATTCAAGTGGTCTCTCACACACACACACACACACACACACAAACACACACACACACCTCTAATGGAAGGTTTTAAATGCTCGTGGCAAAGATATGATGTGTGTAACTGTGCGTTTGCTCTAACACAGCGGGTATTTTGAGTGGGTGACAATGTTTTACAGGATTATAATATTACCTAACTAGACTGTATGCTTTCACACAGCTGACACACAACTACACAACACACTCATACACACACACACACACACACACTTTGACACTCAGGATCTCATCATTCCAGAGATAGAGCAGGGAGCCTATAGATCATTATGTGTGTGTTCACAGAATGAACACATACACACACACAGTACAAACATTAGTCACCAGAATGTGACTAGTTACCAATAGGGCCAATGTGTCCTATTTTAGTCGCTGACTTCTCCCAAAACGCAACACCGAGGTTCATTTATTGAGTTTTTATCTGTGTTTGAATACACTCATTTGTAGGTGCCGCCATCTTGAGCTCCAAAGCGAGCCGGAGGTGGGAAAATGTCCAAATAGATTGTCAAGACAGCTAAAAGTAGTCAAATTGTTTTTAAGGGAATATCAAATAAGAATATAATTCACTGTCTTTCACTCACACCAGATGAAGCCCAAATATGTCTGGAGTTCAAATTTCGCTTCATTAGCTATGAACTGCAGAACGAGGCTAACATTGCTAACAAGCAAAGTCACCCAAATCTTTTCTCCTCAGGACTTCATGATCCTTCACACCAAACCCAACGGCTCTGAGAACTAAAGAAGAAGATGGAAGACCAAGGATAAATGGATTTCTTGGGTAGTAGCAATGAATTTATCCCACACAAATATATACACACCCCAATCTACAAAAAGACTGGACATAAACAGACCAGGACACATCAAGATAAACAAGGAAACAGCTGTAAACAGTGACCTTGCCGTGTTAAGCTGCTCATCGTCGTTCCCAGCCTTTCATTTCGGCTCCTCTGTTTTTCCTGTTTATGGCAAGTGTAGCTTTTTGTGCTCTGATACGAGCTGTTCTGCCACCATTTGTTTAGACTGTAACAAAGAACACTGACCTTTTATTGATAGGCCTGGACACCTGACCATTACACCAACATGGACTTTAATGACACTGCATTCAAGTCCATAGACTTTAATATGGAGTTTGTGGCTTTCCACAAGATTTTGGAGTTTCTGTGGGAATTTGTGCCCATTCATTCTATAGCATTTATGGGATCAGACACTGATGTTGGACGAGAAGTTCTGGATCACAATCTCCGTTCCAGTTCATCCCAAAGGTGCTGGATGGGGTTGAGGTCAAACTGGGTCCACAGAAGTTTGAAGCATTGAATTGTACAAAATGACTTGGAATGCTGAAGCATTAAGATTGTCCTTCACTGGAAGTAAGTAGCCACTCATTTCAGTAACTTGGAAAATTATAAGTATGCATTGTGTACTTAACTGACTGGGAGCACACAGTTTACACTGCATATCACTGGAACAAATGGAAACAAAGGAGTCCCTTTAAACAAAGCTACCGGATACAGGATACATTCATTCTCATGATCTCATCAAACACTGCTCCAAGATTAATCTGTGATGGACACGTCATGGGAAAGAGGGGTGGCTCTCGCTGTGTCCCTCGTGTCAATTATTTCAATTACATATAAAAATAGCAAACAGAAATAAGCTACCATGCTGGTAGAGTAACCGTGTGAAGCATAGGGTGGTTTAACTGATAATTTAGTTATGAACAAGTTATAGCAATTGTCATACATTGATACAGGCTCACTATTTTGAAGATCTCAGATCTTGCTAGTTTAAGCTACCTTGTCTCTTTCTCATGCAGAATGCCAAACTGTCAGCTTCATCAGGTCTTTTTTTAACATGCTACAACCAATAAAACACCAGATATTGCCAAATAGTGAGCCTGTAGCAATGAATGACAACTGTTATAACATGTTTATTGCTGCTTATTAATGAATAATAAAGTGTCTATAATCTTATTAACCACCTGATTATAACTCATGTACAAACCCTTTATAAGTGTAGTCTAATTGTACCAAAAGATACAAAATTTAAAAATTGGACTAATGTATAAAAGTAAAGTGTGTGTTTGAGTACTGAATGTTGTGTACTGGGTTCTGGTTGAACAGCAGCAGTCAACAATGCAGACAGGAGGGAAGTAAACATGTGATGTGGGATATTTAGATTAGTGAGCTGAGGAGCCTGATGGCCTGGTGGTAAAAACTGTCCCTGAGTCTAGTTGCCGTGCTCCTGTATTATCTGCCAGACGGTTAACAAGGAGAACAGTCTGTGTGCTGGATGGCTGTGCTCCTTGATGAGGTGTGCCTTCTGCAGGCGCCGGAGTCTGCTGCCAGTGCTGTCGCCTCCACCACTCTCTGTAATGATCTCCGGCTGTGGAGAGACTGATGCAGCCGGTCAGCTGGCTTTGAAGGCGCACCTGTAGGACTTCATGAAGATGCTGGCATTCCTACCCAAGAAACAGAGCTGGTTATGAGCTCCGAACAGCAACCAGGAAAGGTCCTCTGTGATGTGCACACAGAGGAACCTTTCAAACTCAACATTACCAACGTGGTTGGACTGGGGTCCACAATCATCTCTCTAGATTTACTGATGCAAAGGAAAACATTTTTATTTCTCTGACAAAAATGAAGTTAATTATAATACAGCCCTGCTACTTAAATAAATAAATAAAAGCCCGCTCCTCGTGAAAAAACAGTCTATAGTGTGGTTTGGAAGGCCTTCATTTGTGCCATAAATGACCAAAAGGTACTCCTAATAGTACAGTATTCTAAGGCATAAATCACTGGCACATTGTTATAAAAAGCAGGTTTGTAAGTTTAGCTGCAAGGTTTAGGAATTAGTCCACAATTTAAAACATTAAATATAGTTTTGTATTATGTATTTATAACATTTATGGAATTAACTGGTCAATCATTGACTAGCTTTGTTAACTCCTTGAACTCTAAGGCTTGTAACTCCATGGAAAACAATATAAGTGAAAAACTTCTCCCGGCCAGTTGAGAGGTTTATCATTTCTTTATTAAGATAATTAAGATATTTTCATGTAGAGTGAGCCTAAAGGCTCTCAAATATCTCTAAAGAGCTGCTGTACTCAAGATAGTGGGGGAGGGTAACACTAATTAGACACTACTTATTAACGAGCCAATTTATAAGCCAATGGCATGAAAGCAGCACAGTGCATGGTGTGTAGCTGTGTACAGTGACGAACGAACTTCAGCCAAGTAGCGCTCTATATACAGGGTGCAGCTCTATTTACAGGGTGTTTGATGGGGTCGTCAAAGGTCACAGCTCTTTACAAATGACTAAAGAGAGAGACCTTATTCAAAGCTGTGGCTGTGACCTTTCCTGGACAGACTGAATAGACTGACCCTTTACCAGGAACACTGAGCAACGGGGACTGTGCTCTCTGTTTTTATATTGATTTCAATGACCAGAGCTACAGTTCTCCATTATTAAGATCTGACAAGGTGTGTTCGTTTTCAGAACTTGTTTTTTTTTTACTTGTAAAACTTGGCCTTGGCAATGTCACAGTCATGGTTTCCAAGAGACCATTACTGTTCTTTCTCTTTCTCTAGGTGATGAAAGCCCACCCTCTCCCCCTTCACAGTGTCAAGTTAGCCAAAGTGATGCTTTGTTTGCTGAGATAACTGGCAGTTATTGTTTCCCTCCAAGCCTGTTGAGCTGTCTATTGACACTGCATTAGCAGCAATTCAAAAAGATGCAGTGAAGCTTCACAAGACTCATCTTTACCCCCTAAGCTTGGTAGCATCATATGATTGGAGGGAGAAATCCAATGAACATCCAGCAAGATTGGAGAGGAAATTGTACACTGGAGATATAGATCGGAGAGATTTACATCACTATTTAAATCAGAATCTGAAAACTTGATTGATACCAGAGGAAATTGCTTACAGAGATCTGGAGTAGAACAACGGATTAAAGAATGGCAAAAACACTCAGCTGAACCTTTTTCATTAAACATGCTGTGAGCAGAAAGACGGAGCGCTCAATAAGAACAGATCTAGCCCATGACATCAGTGCGTGAAAAAATGATTTGTCGGAGCTAACTCTTCAGCTGTGGATGGTCTCATTACTGTCTTGTCAGGTATTATTACTGTATAATTAGCCAATTATACAATAATAACAGAGAAGACAGTGAAATTGGAGTATTGGGTGGTGTCATTTCTTCTGTCACTTCTGCAGGTATGGTCATTTGCACTAGCAATAAGAAAGCACTAGTAAATAAACCAGCAAAGAAAATGCATCGTCCCCCAGAGGCTCCAGAGATATCACTCCGAAACCACAGGTTCTCATACATGTCTCCAAATGTTTTGACAGGCTCTTCCACACAAATGCAATTTAACCAAGCAAACAGTTTATAAAATGGTTGTGTTCTCCTATCAGAGCTTCAATACAGCAGCAGCTCCTTTGGCTTTCACTTGCATTCATTTTTAGGGTTAGTCCCTCATATATGAAATGAATGATGTGGGCAACACTGTGCTACCAAGAAAACTGTCTACTGCTGCACGATTCCTTCAGCAACCAGAGACACGACAGCAAGGTGGGAAATAGTCAGTATTATTTGGTAACACTTCACTGAAGGCTGGTACCGTAGGGCTTCATGACACCTACATAAGCCTCTCAGTGACATAAACCTACACAAACGTTGATACCAGCTCATTCCAAGCAGTGGTTGCTCCATTTCCAACTGACACTTCTTGAAATAAGCTTTTATAAATGTTTATGTAGGGTTTTGGCACTTGTATATGCCATCTACACTCACAAAGACTGCTCCTCAGCGAAGAACTCTCATTTAAATCCACATAATTATTCTTTATGGACACACAGCCATTCTGTGATTACCTTTATACTGCAGTGCTGTCAGTTATTTAACTTTTAGATAGAAAAAAACTGATCGAAATCAAGTACCTTCTCATTAGCATACAGTGGCTGTACTGATAATGTATTTATTCAATTCTTCTATTGCTCTCTAATGCAGTAAGAAACTTAGACAATATTATATTTACAGTTTTGTAATATACTATTTACATCTATTTACCTCAACCATTTTTGACCACACACATATGTTACAATGGATAACCACTGCAGTAATCTACTCTGTTCCTTAAATCCAGCAGATCGCTGTAAAACTGGTGCGTTCAAGGAAAAACAGTTCAAGCTTCTTGTCAAAAATGTTAGATTTTACAGTACATAGCTGTTATTTACAAAGCAGACTGGGAAAGTGGCCTGTCTTGAGCAGCCTATTTCTAAATATTGACATGACAGAGGTGGAGTATTTCTTGTGATGTTGCTAGCTTTGGTTTAGTTCATTACACTACCAATAATAATGTCCTGTCTTTCAAATAACTAGTGGTAACTGTTTCATAACATTTTAATGAATAGATATTAAGTACTTGCCATCTTCATAGTCTTAACAACCAGCACAAGGGGACGTAACTGCTGTAGTGTTCAGTTCACTTCATGTTGTGATAATTCATTTCATGTTGTGACTCTTACAGTCTGCAAGAACATTCAGGCATTTGCTACCAAAAGTGATGTAGATAGTTTTGTTCTGTGGATATGGGTGCACATTAGAACACGTATGTTCAGTACATCAGATTCTTGCCTTCATCCCTCATACACACATTCTGAAATTCAGTTGGTAATGGCATACCGATTCTACCACAACCCCCTCCACTCCACTTACAAATATTTTGTCAATCATCCGCCCTTGAATATAGTTTATAGTATTTTAGAATATATTTTACTGTAAATAAAACGCAACTTCTGCAATAATATTACTGCCATTTTTCATAGCTGAATTGGTTTTATATTTATTCTAATTAAGGCTCTGTAGTTTATCTTTCTCCAGTATATTACAATCTCTGAGAGGTTGTTTACAGTTTATTTTTTGTTCATTTTAATTGTTGGATCTTGATTACTAGATTAATCCCCAAAGTAACTGGCATAATCTCTCAACTACTAATACAATACAGCAGTGACTCTGGTCTCAGCATTTTTACAGCAGGTCAATGTGGGACGTATCTTTCAACGATGGGGAAATAAAAATCGTCCAGCAGATTTCAGAGTCCAGATTGAATTTCCAAATGGTTTAACACCACTAAATATAACCGGCCAGCGGGACGGCTGGGGACAAAGCTGGACATAAAGAGAGGATTGACATGAGACTGCTGTGACTGAAATTGGCTCTGACACTGCACTCACGTCCAGGTCTACAGGCCTTCCCAAATTACTGTTTTTTTAATGCCATTTTAGATGCAAAGCGGACAGGTGTTTTATATGGAAAACTGGATACTCTATATGTACAGAAATCTAGGTTATACTATAACAGTTGTCACACATTGATGCAGGCTCACTATTCAGAAGATCTTGGATTTTGCTAGTTGCTGAGCTTATCTTGTCTTTTTCTCATGCAGAATGTTAAACTCTCAACTTCATGAGGTCTTTGTTAACATGCTACACCAGATCAGTGAACCTGTATCAATAAATTATGACAGTTATAACTTCTTTATAACTGCTTATTGAAGGTTTATAAGTGGTCTACAACCCAAACCTGAGTATATATCATTTATAAACCCTTGTTGAGGGTAGTCTTATTGTAAAACGGTACCGGAATCTATATGTCCAGAAGTATCGAGACAGCCCTTGGTTACACTCAGTGACAGATGGAGACCTAGCTAACAGGTGGAACAGGACATGAATCAGCTGGAGGGAATACTATACTACCCAAGCCCATTCGAGTGGACAGAGCTTGTGATTTTCAGTTACATTTGGCTGATATAGTTGTTTGGGCGTAGACTGTCAAACCAAACTAATAAAAAGTTTGATTGTGAGAGTCTCCCAAACTAAGGGTTGGATACAGAAGCATATGCAGAACTGCTATGTAGTCCCAGTCACCCTCTCAAAGTCACTAGGTGTCTGTAGATAAAATGGGCCCGATTTTATTTTTGAGGTTGTGTCCGTGTGACTCTGCAGCATTCTGTTCATGAAAATAATCCGACCAGCTCTGGGATCAGAGTGGGAGGGAAATGTGTTGGGCTTAGCAGAGGCGTGTGTGGCTAAGCATATGAGAAGTGTGGCCTTTTAGCAGGATCAGCACACAGGTGGCTCACACTGATATGAATGAGAATCGCAATAACGAATATGCCTGCAGAACCTATACCATAGAGCTGGAGCAGTGTATACGGAGACCTTACTGATGTTACTTGAAATAAATATAAAAACCTGACCTGCAGAGAGTCACATATATCTTTCGAAGTCACATATGAACCCTTCATCTAGAGCTGCCCGCTATACCTTCATTTACATTATATAGTTATTTATAAGTTATTTATATGAATTACTACACCATTAATGACAGTCATGTAATTTGTATTCAGTGTACGCATGGTTTGAGTCTGCATTTTTTAATTTTTTTGTTTCAAAGACCAAAAAATGACAAAAATGAAAAGTATCGTCCTGAAAACTAGATTTTCTTCGGAAAACCTTCAACACCAGTGCATTTCTTTATTGCTATGAGAAGATTCCTAACGGTTCTATGGCATATTCGTTTTAATGCTGTAATGAGAGATAAAAATGTAAAAGTATGCAAAAGTCTAAGATGGACATTATGCTACGCTACTGAATACTACACATACGACAAACAGCATATTAAAGGACCCAAATCATGATCAACCAAAAGAGGACTGCCTTTTTTTAGAAAAATAAATTAAGTCTTTAATGTAGTACCTAAATACTGTTTAAATTTGCATTCACTCCACAGTCTATACTATAAATCAGGCTCCAAGACCAGTCTTTAGTGTTTGTGATTTTACAAAGACCACAATGTCCAGTCTAATGTCTAATGGATATAGAAAGGGATTGAAATCCACTGAGGAAATTTCAGATTAATATATCAAAAGTTCCGTTCAAAATTTATAAGTTTATTGCTGCTGTTGTTTGTTGTGCTGCTCTGGTTTCAGGTACACAGAACATCCTTCCACTATTTGTATTATGTGTGAAACCACACTTCACTCTCAGCAGTGGCTTCTCACATCCTAAATGATTCTCTCTGTGAATTTCCTCTTCATAGCTCCTCTCTCTTTCTCTCTTTCTCTCTCTGTCTCTGCAGAATCACTCGGGGTGCAGGCAGTCAGTGTGGTTCTCTTCAGCAGCAGATGGAACCCGTGTAGAGAACAGGGTCTCACTGAGAGTCAGCAGGAGGTATTGGAGCTGAGGGCTGCAGACAGACCTCCAGTGGGCATTTAATGGGCATTAAAAATCAGGCTGAAGGAGAAGGTCTCTCGCAAGACACCCATCTCTTCGGAAGCAGAGGGCACGTTAGCAGCTAAAAATATCTCCTAACAGCCTTCGCTTTAATTCTTAAATCAAGTGTCTAACCTCTTGATCGACTGGTGACAGATTTAGGTACCAAGCCAGAGTAGAAATAGTCCTCTGCCAGCAGGTAGTAACCCCTGAATGCATGTTACTGATTTGTGCACTCCAAAATGATCCTTTTTATATTTTTTCTCAGTCTAATTTTCATTGTGTGGGAAAAGATTGCATTAGTTAAATGGCCTCTCACCACCTCAGTGACTGTTTATGTTTATCATTTGTTTCTGTTCGTCCCTTCAGTTTTGGATTCAGTGACTTGTGTGGAAAAGTTAGGCAGAGCGTGTTCGAAAGCAAATGACCCAGCATGCAGCTGGACAGTCTGTCTGCGGACATTTAATACAACATTACGCAATGTGGTGGCCTGTGTTGGTGCTTTGGTTCTTTGATCCTGCATTAGTAACTTCATTAACCCTCGACAGATTGACCGCAGAGCCCTGCCATTCGCTGTTGTGGCCTCGGTGTGGGGTGAACAGCATGATGCTCTTTCGCTGACTCATGACCAAAGGCTGGTGGCTCTGCACTGTCCCTAAAAGAGTGGCATGCTGGCCACACTCCACTTGTGTGCATTATTGAGCAGGCGAGCGGATGAGCTCATGGTGAGAGTCAGGAGCCGTGCATATTTTAATGAGCACTTTGAGAGTTCTCGAAGCCAAGTTCTAGCGAAGGCACAGCTCAGCCTTGCCAAGAGTGTGCCCTGACTTGCCATGGTACATACTGAGCAACCGAGCATCTGGATGTTTGAAGGAAACTTGGCGGCTCTTTGTAGGTATTCTGCCACAAACTGATGCATCAAACAGTTGCTGTGAAGCAGGAGAAACGTCTTGCAAAATGTTGCAAAAAGCTTACATCATTCATACGAGAAGGGAACGAGAAGGGTAGGAGTTCAAGCTCCACACAACGAATGAATGAACCCATGGGCTTCTGGTGTAATCAACTGTTGAAAGTACTTTCACACATTTAAGAAACAGTAAGAGTTTTCCCCCACATGTTTCTGAGCAGGGTGTTTGTTTCCTTTGGCAATGAAACCATGATGTTAACATTGTTGTCAAGTTATGGAAGTTTGTCACACCAGTCAGAACTGGGGATCTACTAAAATGGACCAAACAGAAGTCTTGAGGCCCACACTTTTGTCCATGAAGCACTAGATCAGAAGGTTTACAGAGGTATGTGGTTTCTTTTGCTCCGTTCAAACCTAGAATTACATCCGTCCTGGGTGAGTAAGACTACACTGGGCTAAGTAAGACAGCACTCCATTATATTCAGCTGCATTAAAGACTGTCTTAATAGTCATCAAGGCAACCACTAAATGTGCTGCATAGATTCCTTCTTCTTCTCCATTTACATCTGTACATAAGTTACACAAAAGTATTGGGATGCTTGACCATTACACTACCACAGACTTTAACGGCATTGCATACAAATCCACAGACTTAATATGAAGTTGGTCCCCCCTTTGCAGCTTTAAGAGCTTCCACTCTTCTAGGAAGGCTTTCCACAAGATTGTGGAGTTTCTATGGGAATTTGTGCAGAGCATTTATGAGGTCAGGCAGGATGAGAAGGTCTGGCTCGCAATCTCCGTTTTAGTTCATCCCAAAGGTGTTGGATGGGGTTGAGGTCAGGGCTCTGTGCGGCCAAGTTCTTCCACACTGAACTCCTCCAGCCACGTCTTCATGGACCTCACTTTGTGCACTGGGACACAGTCATGCTGGAATAGAAAAGGTTCTTCCCCAAACTGTGTCCACAAAGTTGGAAGCATGTTGTTGTCCAAAATGTTTCGGTCTGCTGAAGTATTAAGATTGTCCGTCACTGGAAGTAATGGGTCTAGACCAAACCCTGAAAAACAGGTGTGTCCCAATACTTGTCCATATAGTGTACATTATGATGGTCAATTCAAGGCAGCACATATTTTTCAAAAATATGGCTTGTAGACCATTTCCTAAGAGGCTGTTTTCAGTGGGGATGAGGCTTGTGCTGCTCTGGTGAGCATGTTTTGGTTGTTGGCAGTAGCACCTATAACGCAAAAAATATCCAAAATAAAATGCTGGCAATGGAGGTCAACCCTGTCTATCACAGCAAATATTACTCACAGTTATAGTAATAAGTGACTCACTGTTAAAAAGGGGAAGCAAACAAACTGGATAAACAGGCCAAACTTTTAATTAAAGGGACACTAACAGGCAAGCCAGACTCATTGATGAGCTCAGTGTGTGTCACGAGTGACTGGTCTTATTAACAGCATCATCAGGCTCGCTCGTTCCTCTGAACACAACAAATACAAATGACAAAAAACGAAAAGAACACACTGACGCCTCCGCGGGCGCAACAGCAAACACAGCCGCTGCTTTTGTGAACACACCTTTCATGCTGTTTGGCCATCACAGCAGCTCCTGGATGAAAGCTTAATGCAGGTAACTGTTCAGCAAAACAATACTGAGGAAGGGCCAAAGTGACCCACATAATCCTGGAAAATTTACCAGCCAAGAAAAATAGCAATACATCTGCACCAGCTTGGCTCAGCAGTGTAAATCGTGACAGGGGAAAGACTGGCAATCCGTGTCTTATTTACTGCAGGCTTCCAAATCATGGTCAGACAGCCAGTCTCAAAGCAAGGGTTCCTGACAAACTCAGCCAAGGTTAACTAGTTTGGTGGTGAACAAATTCTCATCTGTAACACAGGTTTGGAAACTCAGGCAATGCTTAAATCTAACACTTGTGACAAAAAGCGAGTCATGTGAAACAGCCTAGGAGTTTTTTCTTAAATAATGAAAAAGAAATCTACATAAATATGTGAAATGTAAAGCATTTATAACAGTAAAAAACAGCACTGATGTCACTGCCGCTGTGCTAGTGTCTATTTGAGTAATATTTTCTGTAGTATGACTTGCTTCCTTTGTTAAAAGCAGATACTGTTCAGTGGTCCACCTCTGTCAATCCATGATTGATCAGTTGCTCCCCTTTCTTGGTCCCTAACTTTTTATGACCTGCCCATTATGAGACATTAGAGCCAAGGTTAGATCCAAGTAAGCTTAAAGTTAGGTGACTAAGAATCCACCCTTTGTCGTGAAACCCCTGCATATTGAAGTGTATTATAGTGATTTCCTAACTCCACTTCAGCTCAGGAAGGGCTGGTGAGCTGTGCTAATCAGGTGTGACAGGGCAAACAAAAAAACAAAACAGACAGTGCAGGACCTCCAGGACCACAACTGGGAACCACTGGTTCGAGTAAATAGGGAAAATCTGTAAAATCTTTGGACTTGCAAACTACTTGACATCAACTTGACCGAACAAAAGTTGGCTGAAATCCCTTGCCGGCAGTTTATGCCTTACTTGTGGCAATGACAGAACGACGAGTGGAGGGTCACTGAGGGGAGTCATTGCCTTGAGTGCTTGTGACAGCAAAATGCTGACAGTGGTGGCCTTGAGCAGACTGGCTGGGACACCGGTGTCATGTCTCTTGACTGTCCCCTTGACATGCCTTGAACACGACGGCTCTGTAGCGAGGTTAGAGTATAGGAGTGGTTTGTCTTGACCTGGCATGCTCGGCATTTTAACTGTGGCTTATGGCTTGGAGAAGTTCCGGTGCTTTCTGAAGCGTTAAGAGTGGCCACTTCCATTGAGCTACAATGACAGATAGGCTTTTGATTAAGAGGCAGCCCAGGACAACTTCACTCCTGGGAAGTAACAACTGCAGCAGCTCTGGCTGACAGCTCACTTGAGTTTCAGCTCTAGTAACAGATAGCGCGAGGGAAAGTGGAAATGCCCGTAATCTCTGAGCAGCTGAGGGAACTGCCCTTCGTTACCCTTGGTGTTCCTGAGTGCTGAAATATTCATGCATGAGTGTCAGCTGCATGGAGGCTCATTGCTAAAAGGTTGCTGACTCTGTGTTAAACTAGAGTGCTTTAAAACATGCTGAAGAGTGGTAGGCTGCCTTAACAGTATCAAGTCTATTTTGGACACATTTGCAAAGTGGGAAGAAGTTTTAAAAATGGGTAGAAGGTATAAAAGCCTTAATGTGTTACAAACACTCTGTATGGTCTTCAGCACTTCAGGAGTGAGGTGTATTACCTTTAGCTGGTCAATGAACGTGGATGTTCATTTCAACTCATGCACAGGAGACATAGCAGAAATGTGGCTACTCACTCTACTGTGTCCTCCCAGCTGCACCAGTGGCGCTGATCCAGAGCTTCCATGTCCAACTTGAACTTTGCCAGGCAGAACTCCTCTATGGCATGTTCGTAATAGCTGCTACATGCCATCGCTGCTGTGCAGACAGTTGCTGTAGGAAAAACAGGGGGAGAATTATTAAAGAGGGGGAGATGCAGACATTCAGGAACATTTCCATTTTGGGTAATAATAATAATAATAATAATAATAATAATAATAATGGGTTTATAATTGAGATCCCTGGTCATTAAATGGTAGAGAGAGAGAAAGGGTCCAAAGGGGAGAAGAGTCTTTCTAAAAGAAAAATGAGAAATTTAATAAAGCCACTTTTTCCACTGATGGAGGAGCATACATATGGAAAATATGCTCTTGCTTATAATTACTATCTCACTCTCCGGCTCACAAGGACATTAGAAAAACCCAAAAGGAATTTACAGGTCTGATAACTGACACACTGCTTTGAAGAGGTCATTGCGGTAACCTAGCAGTCTGCGTCAGTGAAGTTTGGAAAAATGGGAATATAATAAGAAAACCCATTTTGCTGCTCTTTTTGTTTTTTAAAGACAATCTCTTACTATAATGGAGGAAACGCATAAAAGGATTATTTAAATTCGGAGATAGCAAGTGTCAGAATGACAGTCTGAACAGACAAAAAGGTGATGATGGGGGGGTTGGGGGCTCGAGAGGAGAAATAATGATGAGTGGTTTAATTAACAGAACGGCTTTTAATACGCAGCACTTGGAAAAACAATAGCCCTTTTCAGACTGCCTAAAGTGCACCAGTCAGGTCCGCTCGCACGTCCTTCTCACTCTCCTTCTCATTATGGCCTCCATCTACAGCTCATTCTGACAGGTTTATGGCCGTGGTCCATAATGCCACGGTGTGTGTGTGTAGGTGAGTGTGGGTGGGTGTTTGAGTGTGTGATCAGCTGAATGCCAGAATTTTTCCCTCCCAGACATAATCAAGCAGGCTTTCCGGGTCAGAGTGAGGCAACATCAACGTTTACTTGAACCATGCAACATAACTCTGACACAACCAGGGCATCAACATGTGATATGCTGTCATGACTTGTCGGATTGTGTCCCCTTTCCGTTTCTATTACAAATTAAAGGCCAAGAGGTTAGCTAGTGTTTTCCAATAGTGGAAAACAGTGGGAAAAAAACAACAAAAAATTTTGTTCAGACAGCAACAATATGTAACACATGTAGCTATCAGAACAAATTCTTGTATCTCTATGTCTGTGATTTTTTAGATGTTTTTACATAATTAGAAAACACCGTTACATTTTAAGCTGTCAAACATTATATGTATATATATATGTATATATATATATAAGTTTTCAGTCTTCACGGTACAAATGCGTACTTAATTTGTGACTTCATTCTGAAATTGTGCAAATATTGCATCAGCAGTCAAGTGGACAACAAAATACTGGAATGTCACTTGACCCTCCCCTAAATTGCCCTGTACAACCATTCGCAGAGTTCTCTCTCACTGGCATGGACTCTGTAACAGATTCACTCAGGAAAGTAAACTCATCCACCTGTCTGTTAGATCCAACCTTTTATATGCTTCTTAAACAACGTCCGCCCATCATTTCTATTTGCATCTCTCAATTAATTGCTCTCTTGTCTCGGGTATTGTTCCTGCTAATTTACAAATCGATGCAGTTACACTTGTCCTTAAAAGAGTAGCTTGGATCCTGACAAAATTAATGACTATAGACCCATCTCAAATCTACCATTCATTTCTTTTAGAAAAAGTTGTCGCAGCTGCAAACCTACTTTGAGAATAACTATAAGCCTATAAGCCTGGTTTTCATCCACTACACAGTACTGAGACTGCTCCCCTTCAGGTCACTGATGGTACGGGTTCCCTTGCTGTTCTACACTTGGATTTAAGCTTAGCAATAGATGACTGTTAATGACAACATTCTTCTTTCACGTCTTTCTGCTACTGGTCTTTCTGGGACTATCCTCTCCCGATTTTCATATCGTACTGAGAATCACAATTCACCTCTCCCCTCAGAAGCAGATCTCCCACTTTTATGGTTAAACAAGGTGTCCCTCAGGGATCTGTCCTAGGCCGTTTGCTTTTCATAATATCCATGCTTCCTGTTACCAATGATACTTTCCACCGATGATACTCAGATTTAATTTACCTCCCCGACTTCAGCCACTGTGCCCCATTCACTTACAGTCTGCATTAGTGATTTAAAAGCGAGGTTGTCATCATATTTTCTTAAGTTTAACGCAGATAAAACTGAACTTTTACTGGTTGGCACCAAGGTTATTTCAAAGGTCTGGCATTTAGACTACACATTTACAGTTCTCTCATTGAGTCCTCTCACTCTGTTCAGAATCTGGGTGCTTTAAACCCTTCCCTCACATTTGACCCTCACATTAGTTTTTCAGTCAAAAGTGCATCAAGTGCATAAAAACATTTTATTGAGAATTTACATTAAGTTTAGGTTTACTAGTATGAGGGACATGTTTTCTCATGGACTTTAAAGCACAGATGTATGTCGCTTTGGATTGGAGCATCTGCCAAATGCTGCAAATGTAAATGTTGCATTTTTTCATCTTTGAATATCTAGCGCATCAGCATATCTCTCCAGGAAGGATGCTGAAACACTTATTCATGCTTTCATAACTTCTCATCTTAATTACTGTAATGTTGGTCTCCCAAGAAAAAACATTGCTAAGCTTCAGTCTATGCAAAACTCTGCTTGTGTTTCACCTTCACTAAGAAGTCTGAACATCTCCCTCAACTTCTCTACAAACTTCACTGTCTCCCCAGATCTCACCGTATTCAGTTTAGGCTTCTATTTGTGTGTTTTATGTGCAAATGATCAGCAGCAGTTCAATATAAATCTACAGCTAAACTATGATAAAGATATTTGCATATACATAATACAGTTGGGGCATAGTATTATTACATCTGCATATCTACATGTATATATATATATATATATATATATATATATATATATAAATATAAATACATACGGGGCACAGCATAATTACATCTACATATTTACATATAAATAATACATATAAGGCGTAGCATTATTACATCTAGAGATTTTCATATATATAATACATACAGGTCATAGCATTATTACATCTAAAGATTTACATACATTTAATACATATGTTGCATAGCATTATTACATCTAGAGATTTACATATATATATTACATACGGGGCATAGCATTATTACATCTACATATTTACATATATATAATACATACGGGACATAGCATTATTACATCTAGAGATTTACATATATATAATACATACGGGACATAGCATTATTACATCTAGTGATTCACATATATATAATACATACGGAGCATAGCATTATTACATCTACCTATTCACATATATATAATACATACGGGGCACAGCATTAATACATCTAGAGATTTACATATATATATAATACATACGGGGCATAGCATTATTATATCTACCTATTCACATATATATAATACATACGGGGCATAGCATTATTACATCTACCTATTCACATATATATAATACATACGGCGCATAGCATTATTATATCTACATATTTACATATATATAATACATACGGGGCATAGCATTATTACATCTACCTATTCACATATATATAATACATACAGGGCATAGCATTATTACATTTGAAAGTTGCCAGTCTGAGAGCATTGTTTATTTCATTATTTATTTTTATTACTGTAAATTAAATAAATTTATTAATGTATTTACCTGCTTATATCAAAGAACTCACGCTGCATAAATTACTGTACAGTCTATACAGGGGTAACATCAGTATTTACATTCTAGCACTGCGAGAGACAGCAGTTCAGTGTAAACTGTACAGTACGGATACGGGTTTACCTTTACATTTTCTTTAAGGGTAATGTATTAAGCTGAGT
>JBBJLS010099566.1:0-20554 GCA_037577275.1 Bryconaethiops microstoma | reverse complement strand
GTGTGTGTGTGTGTGTGTGTGTGTACATGTACCACTTCACATCAATTGACTATGGATGACTTTCGTTTGCAGTGATCACTGAGTCAGAAACTTAAGTTGAAGACCCTTTTCAAATCAATGGGTGCGGGGGTGCCTCCGTAATCGAATTACTGCTGTTCTGTAGCGTGTGTTCTCTGGTTTTGTACTTAGTACTGAGTACTTAGTACTCACTGGTTAAGTTCATACAGTATAGAAGAGCGTGTAGTTTGGCACACAGCCCACACCTGAGACGAGCTGCATTATAGAAAAGTGAGGGGTGCTGCCCGACCCCAGGCTGGTTTGAAGTGGGGTGGAACATGGAGAGGAGCCCCCTCTCTCCTCTCCCCCCTCCGCTCCTCTCATCTATCAGTGAACCACGCCTCGCTCGGGCTCCTCTCAGGCCGGCCATATTGAGGGCTTCATTCTGCTGTCTGCTCTGCTCTCCTCTCCTCTCCTCTTTGTGGATCCGTACATACTTTACCCGGCTCCTCTCCTCTCTGCCGTTTCAAACGAGAAGTAGAAGACTCCTGGAGATCTCGACTACACACTCGGAGGTCTTTTTTAATGCGTGTGCCTGTATCTCGAAGGTTTTTTGGCTTCTGGTCCTGGTCTTGAAGACGCAGTCCTTCTCCAAGGTGAGTTTGTATGTTCTCTCTGTACACCGGGCTGGGCTTTCTTCTCCCGGCTACACATTCTGACCCCGACCGCGGTCTCTAAAGTCCCCCTTTAACACACATTTACCCTTATGAGTGGTTTTAGACCTCAAAAGTGTAAAGGAACACCGTAAGAAAGCTTGTTTTTAAGCTGAAGCCCCAGTTTAAAGCTTAAAGCGACACTTTGTGGCTGAGATAGTTTGTAACGGTATTAGCTTAACGTTACAATGTCTCTGTGGTCACACTGTAACTTATGGAGGAGCTAGAGGGAGTGGTGGCAGCAACATAACATTTCAGGCTGTTTTCCATATAAACACAGTTAGAAATGACTATTTAAAAGGTAGTCGAAGTTTTGGAGGAGGTGTTTTTGCTGTCATAACTTTTCTTCACCCGTACTGGGCACTGAGAAGCCCTAGCTAGCTAGCTATATGGATTACAAAGGGACTGTTTAAGCCAGGAGGACCTCTTGCTCTGAGTTTATGAAGACACACCACCTATATCTTTTTTTTTTAAATCGTTTTCTTTTCGTACGTTGCTTGATGAGCCCCTAGGAACTCGGTTCAGCCAGGCACGTTCAACAGCCTGGCCTAGTTTCTGTGGGTAGCACATGTGGTGTCAGCTAATTCACACGCGTCTTCCATGAGACCTGCAGCCTTTCTGCAGAAACTTTGGCCGAAAAAAGACTGCTGGCCCTGGTTTTCTGTTTTTCTGGCAGTCTGGATTCAGCTGAACTGAGCTCAAGGCCGTTTGGGTTGCAAGTGTCTGCCTGAACGGAACCAACAGGCCACAGGACAGCAAAACAAAACCCAGACCACGAGGACGCATAGCCAAATATACATTCTAGGCTCCAGAAGCAGATATTGAGCTAACATGTCATTAATCGGGCCCTCTGAAAGAGGAAATGTTCATGTAACGTACTCCTACACTAATCCTCAGGCAGAGGATTGTGTTGAGTAAAGAGCGGGCCGGGTTTAGTGCGTGTGGGGTTAACGGTGCGCTCTTGGATAGAGTCCATCCTGCACACCTCTTCACTGGGGCTGCACCAGTACTGGAAATATGACTATTTCTGCAAGGTTCAGTTCAGTAAAGCACAGTGGTCCAGTGTTAAGATAACCATTTATTATATATATTATTATATAATAGTGTATATATATATATTTATATATAGTGTGTGTATATATAGATATATGTATACATATAGATGTGTATATATATAATATATATATAATATATATAAATATAAAGTGTATATGTATGTACACATTAGAGTATCCTCCGAATGCTCAACAGTGAGCTTGCCTTCGTTTATTTAAACCTGTAAGTCCATGTTAAAAGTATTTAAAATATATTTCTCTTCATTAACACTATCTTTTGCCCTGTCAATAATTTGAGGAATATTTAATGTACTTGACTTTTTCCAGATGATGGTTTTCTAAGATAATTTACTTGTTATTAAACATTTCGCTCTTTTTGAGCACTATAAATGATCCATCAAATACCAAGTCTCAACATTTGTCTGATGACCATTTTTGACCAGTTATCTAGATCATTATGCATCCATACTACTCACCATATATTTTGTGATTGCATTCACTCCTTTGAAGGCGATAGATGTCATGACTCTTAAGGCTGATTGTAAGCAGTAGTTGTGTTACTGTTCTGGAGGAAGTAGGGAGTTCAGTTCTTAATTCAGAGTTGTCATATCCCAAATCGCAGACCCACTCGTCTTTGCCTGATTTCCCCCCTATACATCAGCCATAGCTTGTTTCATCCCTGAAGTTTTCCGCTTCATATGTGCATTTCATATGTGCTATGAGACTGTAGTATTAAAAATCTGTCGCCCCAAATCTGTATTCAGAAGACCATCAGTTTAACACATATATACATGGTTATGTGTTAAACTGATGGCTGTAGACCATAATAAATCCTGGTGTCCCTTATTACCATTGCTTCAGGTCTGGGAATGACTGCTTGATATTCATGTACTGAAAGGATGTTCATTAATATTCATGCTGTTCATTGTGCCTCTTCATATGGTTTTGAAATGTTTGTTTATTAGCGGAACACTTGTCATATTTTAATGAGTGTTAAGGTGTCTAATCCTTGGGGAAGTTGGTCAAACATGCTCTGGTTTCAGATACAAATGGTCATTTTCTCTAGGCACATAACAAATTTGTACCTACAAGACATTTTAAAACATGAATCAGCACACATTGGTTTAAGTAGGTATGTTAAAATTCATTTAAAATTCAGATTTCTTTTGTGCAAAGTGATTACTCTTCCTGAATGGATGCATGACTTATAGCAAGCCAGTATCATTTATGATCTAATATTTTTAGCCAGAAGCATTAGGACTGGATCAAATACGGTAATCAAACATTTTGTGCAGTGTTCAACAATAAAACGTTACAAAAGATTGGCTTGTATTGAAAGGAATGTCTTGCACCAGTCTAAGGGCGTGGAGTGGTATCACAAGTTGCAGATTGTGTATTTTTCCGAAGTAAAACCTTTTGAGACTAACCCATGTCCTCATTTTCACCATGTTTTTAACCTGTTTTTATCCTAGTTTATGGTTTTGTATGCTGTTAGTTCCTGGCTGACTATATAGTCACAAAAACATCCACCCAAGTTACTATTGACACATCAGAACCTTTGTTTTTACCCTGACAGGCATGTGGTTTTCATGATATTCACATAGGCTTCAGTGAGACATAGCTGTCTTAATCCTCGCCCTTTACATCCCTGACAAAGATGACAGACAAAATCTGATCCATATAGCAGAGATGCAGTGTGATACCTTTTTTTCTTTTATGCTTATTTTATTAAAGCTAAAAGGACTCAAACAGATTATTGTGTATATATATAAATGTAAATATAAATATAAATTTACGTACTGGTTTTAATCCTGCTTTGAATAAGTATTCATTCAAATTCAGGGGCTGTTATTGGTAGGCCACTGATACCTTCATTCTCATTATTGTGTCAAAGTCTCAAAACAAAACCTGCACTATGATTGTGGATCCTATATTGTAGTAGTAGAGCTGCTGGTAACGTGGTGTCAGATGTCGTCCAAACAACCAAGTGCTAATGAGATGTAATTAAGAACCCAAGTTCAGCTGTACTGTTGCTCATGGAAGCAATTTCATTGTAGTGCTGCATGAAACAGGTGTTGGAGGTAACTGTACCACATTACACTGTATAACGAGGAGTTATATGCCATTGAGTCCCAGTAATGGCTCCCGGAGCTGCAAGCTCTGCACATTTTTGTGAGTTCTCTTGTGTAACATTTGGCTCATCAAGGGCTTGATAATTAATGCACAAGTTTAAGAGAATTGAATAGAAAATATGCAGTGCATGCTCTCCTCAGGACTGCTGCACTGCCTCATTATGTCTCTAGTGGAACTGGGTAGTTGAATGATGAGAGGCTATGGTATGATGCCCATTAAAACAGTGTTAGTGTCACTGAGTCTCTTCACTTATGGTGTCCAGAACCTGATGGTGTACCTGTAATATGTGTCAGATTGGTAAACACTCAGCTCAAGGCCGTCGCAGCACTCAGAAAAATTTTCAGATTTTCTTTGTAATTAAATTAACAGCGTCCTTTTAAAGTAGTTTGGTGCTCCGTTCTAAGGAAAGTAGCAGAATCAGAATTGAACACAGTGGTGACGCCTGAAAAGGTTAATGCCTTAAAGAGTAGTCTGAAATGGTAATCGCTTGAGACTTCTAAGATGGTTTTAATTTTGTTATTTTGTTAAATAAATGGAAGAAAAGTACATGCAGGGTTTTGAGAGGCAAGGCTTAGGGTTTTGGACCCCAAGAAAACTTTTACAATTAAATTAAAAAAAAAATAGATGGCATTTAATTTCACTGGTCTTTTTGGATAGTACATAAGATGCCTGTTTGTGTCGTGGACCTTGGTTTTTGTTATTGCCACTGTAAAGAAAGTGTATCAACCATTTTTTTAAAAACTTTGTCATGTCAGACCACGCTGAGCATTACAAATCTTGATGCTCAGTTTTGAAATGTTTCGCTTGAATTTGACCTTTTTGCTCTGAAAGTTCGAGAGTAAGCCATATCTGTCTTTAGCCTGAACCCTAAAACGACCCGTGTGCACATACGGTCCACATGCGTCATGAACAACAGATAATTAACAAACTAACTTTAAGATAAACCTTTATTAGTTCCACAAGTGGGAAATTTGCATTGCTATGGCAGAAAGTGGACAAAAATGTAAGAGCAGCAAAACACTAGACTAAAAGTTATACAACACAACAAGATAAAATAAAGTTTAACAACTAAAACAAAAAATACAAATATAGACATTTGTATGTGTATATGCAACCTATACATGTATGTGTATATGTACATAGTGTGTGTGTGTGTGTGTGTGTGTGTGTGTGTAAAAACACTGGATATATATACAGGTACGCATTCGAGTGCCCTCAGTTGTTTGGTACCAGCAGGCATTGACAAAACAGTAATAATGTAACAGACCTTTAGTGCAGTGATCATCAGCTTTCAGCTGTTCATATTTAGGGGAGCAGGTGTAAAAAGGCCGAAACGTTTAAAGGACCTGCTGATGACGACGTAATGTACATGCGTAGTAGGGAAAATAAAGTCGGACTGTTTTCGTGGTCGTTTGGCCACAAATGAATGTGTATCTAATCTAGGACCACACATGGAAGTGGTTCAGAATTGATTTGAAACAATATGAAAACTTTAGATTCGCCTCGTAATGTGAACATGAACTGAATTACTGTCTAAACAGTCGTACTGCGCAGAAAGTTTGTCAGTAGTGCTGAGCCCTAGAACGATAGTCGGCTTTCCAGAGGCGAGGTGGTATTTCATTTTGAACAAAACTTTTCATCTCCTGATAATGCCTGCAATAAGTTTTATATGACTCTTAATGTTACTTACACTCATTTTGGTTCCCGTTTTTGAGTGTGAAGTGCGTTTCAAAGGTAGTGCTGTACCAATTCAGGGGTTTTTCCAAAAACTTTTACATTATGTGACAGTTGTTTTTAACTTTTCAAAGGTTCCTCAGACATCTCGTTTGCAAAAGTTTCTTTTGAGAACCATTTAGTTAATGATTCTTTACAGAAAGAGATATGGTTCTTCTGTTGCGTCATGCAGAGAATAGTGCCTTTCTGGCACCGTTATTTTTAGGCGAGTAGGTCATTATGTATTCCCTATAAATACATTACTGCCGACTGTACGTATAAATGTTTAATGAGACAAATGTAAGTTGTCAGTAATTGTTCTGTGAGACTCTTAATGGACATTAAAGCTGCTGTATATAAGTATCAGAACAGTGATTGCGCACAGTTACAGTGAAGGTTAGCTTGGGGTATGTAGTAACAAAAACAATCTGAAATCAGATTGTATGCTCAGTAGCCTGTACACTTTTTGTAAACACTTCGGTAGTGTTTGGATTGCACGGTTGCTCAGTTGAGCATTATTTTCGGCTTTTCATTGAAATGCACAGAAAGAAGTTGCTTGCTGAGTTGCGATCTAGAGTGTGTGCGCGTACGTGTGAGATCTGAGTTTTTCGGTCTGTTGCGTTTCTGAAATATCAGCAAGCCCACTTGGTGCTGATGCCCTTTTTTGTCAGTAACGGTGTGGGAATGTGAGCCCACCTGTCTTTGGCCAAGATCTTGACCATTGACACCAGTCTTGGAGCTAAAATGTCTGATTATGATAATAAAATGTGGTGGAAAATACAGACTCGTTAATTAGCTAAAGCAAAAAGCTTGGAGAAAGTGACTGATTTTCATACTTGAGACATTTGTTGAATTCCATTTAAAAATGTCACTCATATTCCTTTACTGCAGTAGCACAAACTGTACGAATATGAATGTACTGTCATTAGTATATTCATTTGTAGATTAATGTCTGTAAATGTAACATTCACCAGTAACATTCACACATTTTACATTTACGGCATTTAGCTGACGCTCTTATCCAGTGCGACGTACATCAGTGCTCAAGTAGTCCACATCAGTTCCTTAAACCTGTAGAGCTACACTTAAATCAATGTCTGCTATTCAACCAAGTTACTGCCAGCTACGTACACCTAAACAACTCCTGTCAAAGAAGTCAGCAGTTAAGGGAAAAGTCGGGAAGGCATGGAGATTAGTAAGGAAGGCAAGAGTAAGGGTTTTTTTTTTCTTCTTTTTTTTTTTCTTCTTTTTCTTTTCATTTTTTTAAGTGAAAATGGGTAAGAAGAAATAAACAAGCAGAAACGAGAAGGATAGTTAGTCAGCAAGGTGCTTCTTGAAGAGGTGGGTCTTCAGACGACGCTTGAAGATCTGATTGGAAGAGGAAGTTCATTCCACCACTTGGGGGCCAAGACTGGGAAGAGTCTTGACGCATGTCTTCCTCTTCTTTTGAGCAGCGGAGGTTCAAGACGAGCAGTGCTTGAAGCCCTGAGAGGGCGAGAAGTGACACGCCGTTTGATCAGAGCTGATATGTATGAGGGTGCAAGTCCATTAACAGCACATATAGGGTGATGTGATCTCCTACGTTAGTAGTACCTGCAATAGATGAAAGGGTTGCAGAAATGCAGCTGATGAGCTGTGCTGGTTGAACGCCCACCGTGTTGGAGAGATCGTGCCTACAAAACTGTCGTTGTACAGTGAACATTATAGCTTGTCCACGGTCCACAGTGTCGGGTTTCACAAACTGAACAAAATGGTGTCACCTTTAGTATTTTTACTAAAGTCAAGTCAAGTTTTATATAGTCCACTCTCATAAGTGTTCCCGGAAAGCACACTAAATCACAAATGTCATTCAGTGTGCTTTACAGGAATAGAATGAAAATATTAATAAAAATCATGAAGTAAAAAAGAATGCATAGGAAATCAATAAAAGATTAAACGTGCAAAGGAAATGTCGATATTTAAAAGAAGGCGGAGGCGAATAGTGCATTTTTAGCAGCCTTGTAAAGCTACAGTTGGTGCAGATCTGCCCATCAGTATCAGTTTGTTCCAGGAGCGAGCAGCATAGTGACTAAACGCCATTTCACTATGTTTAGTCTCAGCTTTTTTCAATAGCTGACCAGCTCCAGACCTACCAGGAATATACACTTCAAACATTTTTTCTTCTGTGGCAACAAACAATATCCATTTTCATTCCTTATTGACATATCAAGGGTGAAATAAAGGAGGAAAAATCTTCCCTGACTTCCCAATTAATTCTAGTTTTCCACTCATCAGTAAGGACCTTATTTAGAGTCTTGAATTTTTTCTCCTTGGCTTCTAAGTTTTCTAAGTAGACGAGTCTAAAATGTCAAATCAGTGTGTTGCTTGCGTGGTAATTCTGACCTACTCCGAGACAGACTGTATATAGTGCACCACAGGTTAATCCTGTCCACCACAGAAATGAGCTGTGCTGTTTTACAATAGTGGAGTACACTGAAGTGCCCCCCTGGAGATTCTGCTCCTAAATCACATTTGCCTGGCTTTTAAGTGAGCAATGCTGGGATAAACTGAATATTCACCCTTCTACCCATATTCCCCTAAGGCCTTTATTCCCCCTCTTTTTTTCATCTTTACTACCTCATTTTCATTTCATAAATTTGAATTCTGCTCAGGATATTGTGTTCCTGGCTGAATCTAAGAATCTAGTCTTGTCCTTGTGAAAATAAGTAGCTTCATTCTCACGTTGTCTTTTTCAGGGCCTGCACCAGAGGATCTGGGCCGTCCTGTGACGGAGGACGAGTTTTTTTTTTTTTCTTTTTTTTTTTTTTCTCTTCTTCATAAGTTGGAACTGAGTAAAGGAGGTAAAGATGCCGAAACCGGTAAGTGTTTTTTACCAAATATTTACCAGGATCTACACTCATGAGCAGTTATACATATCTGAATGTGTGTGTTTTGGAAAGTGGGCATTAGAGCTGTACAATATTGTAATAATAATAATTGGCCTTGTCAGTAGTAATGTTACACGTAACTGAGTTTCTAACTTTTTTCTGTATTATTGTGTCCTGTGAGAATTTTGACTTGCTGTTCCCGATGTTTGAATGAATTAAGTCATTTATGTAATCCAAAATCATTTGAACAAAGATAAATGTAAACATGTAATGTTATTGATGTGGTTTTTAATCAATTGCAAGCCATACCACAATCACAATACTAGTCTTAGTTCATATTATTCAGCTCTAGAAGTCACTGGACTAGACATGCTCATTTTCCACACTTGGTTCTTGGAGAGACCTGGTTACTGTCAGGCGTAGAATCTGTCTGCAGCACAGCTCCCTTTATTAGAGGTTAAATATATTGTTTAATAAACTGTGGTCAAAATTGTTCTGTACTGTGATTTTAGAACAGCCAAGAAAATCTCAAGGCTGCAGCAAAATGAACAGTTTTACATGGATCTCTTGAGGGCGGCACAATGAGAAGTTAGAAAATGTTTCGTGCCGGTTACCCAGATTCAGGAAATATCTTTCTGCGTGGACAAGATTTGTCAGACCGCTTTAGCCAAAAACACTGGGAAGATTTGTGCGTTTAAATAAGGCCATGCAATTGGTCTGCAGGGCGCCTGAAGCACAAGGATAAAGGAACTCGGATGCTGGAAGGCTTGAATGGTAGTCTAGTGTAAATTTATACATCTTAATCTCTTTGGGTGTGGATTTGATTATTCATTTTGTGAATTAAATGGCTCGTTGTGCACTTGTTGAAAGGTAAAGATAATGAACAGGTAATGAAAATAAATACTGTATTTTGGAGATTAAAACTTGATACTGTTTAGTGTTCTATAGTGCCAAGATGCCACCCATAGTCAGTATTCATTCATCCCTTGGCATTTTGTTCTTGCAACATATGGAAAAATGCTCACACACATGCATACCAGTTCACAGATATTCTAATGGTTTATTCAAGAGATCTTCCTGTCTCGGATGTGAACTGCAGTTGGGAGTGTGTTCTGTTTGGAACTCGCACTTGCGTGTCGCCGTCAACCTGTGACTAAAAACACATACAATTATAATCCTTCGCCAGGGTGTCAGGAGCTTAGGTTCATCCCATCCAAACATCTACCTGTCATGGTTGACTGGTCACCTACTGAGGTTTTAACAATTCGATTTGACTAAAAGGGAACAAGCATTAGCAGAGATCCTGTGTGTGTGGCGGGGGGGGGGGGGTATTGTCGCACATTGACTTTGGCATTAGTTGCCGTTTACAGACACCGTTGCCTTAAGCTAACAAAGTTGCTAGGCTGGTCGTATAATGAAGATAACTGGCCATAAAGATAAGCATTAGAAGCAAACATCGACAGTTACTGATAACACTGATTGTTTTCGACATGTAATCAGTACCTGCAATGTTCAATTGATAACCTTAATGATAAGAGAGAGCCAGCTCTTACTGAGTGGAGTAACTGAATTACACTACAGCTCTAACCATGAAAACCAGCTGAAGTGTATCAGACTCATCACAGCGCATCAAGCTTGTCATGGTGAGTCTGCCTCATTTACAAGAATCACTTTAGCATCTCTTACTTTTTTTCTGTTTAAACTGAATTTCCAGTCAGTTAAAATGGTGGCCTTCTTGTCTTGTACTTTTTATTTGAGGCTAATTTAAAATGATTTGTTTGAAGATGATACATTTTGTTCATCCTGATGCATGGGATGATTCAGACCATTGTAGGTTTGTCAGACATGTCACGGTGAAATGGTACCTGACTGGTTAACAAATAAATAATTGCAGTTAACAATCTGTTTTTGAAGCAGTTTTAATAAAGTACAAGCCTAAAGAAGTGATCCTGAGAGACAGTTCAAGGCCTAAAACTCGCTGCTGCCCTCTAAAGGTGTAGTAGCACCAGTCAGGAATTTGAACATTTGTTGTTTTCGTAAGACTCGTGTGTTTACTGCTTTCTTTTACACGTGTGCTTTTGCCTCAGTTCAGCACATGTAAATGCACCTAATATGCTGTTTGTTGTGACATCAACATACGGTTATGAAAGCAGCTATGAAAAAATGATTGCAGTCAGGTCAGATCATTTTGATTAAGCAGTTATGCAACAGGGACAGGCCTAAGCATGTTTGCGTAAATCAATTAGAGGTGAATGGTGAAGAAAATATATCATGCTTTATTATTATTATTTATTTATTTATTTATTTTTTAAGAGATTTGGGCCAGTTTTAGGATTTTAAAATCAAATAATATTTTGTGATGGCTTTAGGTAAAGGTTGACAACAGAGCAGAAACTTAACACACAAGAAAGTGTGTGCATGATTAATTTTTGTGCATTTTGCAAACATGTTGGAACGGCCAGTTTATAAGGAAATAATGTGGCTTATTCCATTTCTTAGGGTCTGGTATGATTAGACATCAGGTGTTGATTAGTTATACAACATTCAGTATATCTAGGGCAGTTTCCATTTACTGCAATGGGAGTAAATGGAAACTGTAAAGGCCAAAGTCTTTTAACAAAAGTAAACATGTTCAAAGAAGTTTTAAAAATACATACATTAACACCAACAGGCACATCTTTCATATCATATCTCATAGTTGTTTATGCTCCACAGATACGCACAGACACGCAGAGCTGTGAGCCAGTGAACTTTGTTTTTCAGTGATTTTTTCTTTTTTTTTTAATAGGTTTACACAAAACCAGAATTGGAGTTTCCAAAAAAATGTCATGTTAGCAATGCGGCTGCACAGATATCATATGCTAATCTTATTTGCAGTATCGGTTGTAATAAATAAAAAGTTTTTTTTTTCGATGAAGTATACTGATTTTGTAGCTTATTTTCCAATTATTGACCAAATGGATGGGGAGAGTGCCTGAAACATTTGAAACAATATTTACAGGCCATTTACTTGCCTTTTTTGTTCCAGAAAAGTGATGATTTGAGGCCTTTCATGTTTTGAAAGGCATTAGAATTGCAACATGCAGCTGTAAAATGACATTTTGTCCATTTTGTACAGCTCTAGTTAGCAACAACACATCCTCATATTGCCCAAAGAGAAGCTAAGATGAAGTTTACGTACAGTGCTTGTTTGTGGGTGTGTCTATTTATGTAATAAAATGCACACATTTTACATACATACATACATACGTACTCATCCTTCGGTAACTTTGGTACTCTGCTGCTCCAGGCTGTTCCCCGATACTGCGGCTGTTGTCTCATCCCAGTAGAGCCAAGAGCCGGCCAGGGCCTTTAGCCACAGCCAAGTTAAACATACAGCGCTGAGCGCTCTGTCTGTTATCTATCCAAATTCAAGCTATGCTCATTTGTGCTCTCATGAAATGAAAATAACCCTCACTGCAACTCCTCATCTGCTTTTTATTCTTATGTTCAGTCGTGCAACTGTTTATACTAAATGCTTAGGCTGGTTCTCATGGCTTGATTTACAGGCACTGCCGAACACTCGAAGGAGCTCTGTGAGGGGGGTATTCTCCCCTGCCAGCATGGCAGACTTGCTGCAGAGAGCTGGAGTTGTGTTTTCCCTATTAAAACTGATGACACTGCAGTACAGAAAGAACAGCATTTCCAATTGGTTCAAAAGGCGCAGTTCATGTGGGAATGAAGTCAAACATGTTGATTTATTTTTACACTTATTTTAAATGTAGTCGGTCATCCAAGACTTGTTTGGTGCCTCACTACATATAGTTCGGTGCCTGTAGTTGGTTAGTGCAAAACTTGGAGCCAGCAGTTAGTGTGGTTAAAAACTGCTTGCCTGAAGCGTCACACTGTGTGCGCTAACTACACTTCAGACTGTGTGTAGTTAAGAAATCTCAAATTGATACTTTACAACACCAACAATGAACAACTGCAGAAAACTCTGGGCTTTGAGATGACTTAATATTTTTAGCTTTGTGTTGTACTATTTATTTTTATTTTTTTTAAACTACATTTAATGTTGTACGGTAGGCTTGAGCTTGATGGCAGTTAAAACACTCACTACCTAGCTGATATGCTTTAATAGTTAAGGATGGTATTTTTGGGGTAAACAATGTGGAACAAATGGCTCAGTACTTAAATGGAATATAAAATTTTAGAATATAAAATCACAATACTTATCAGGCAGACAAAATTCAAAATACTTTGAGGACTGCTATGGAAAAACTGGGTACAGGGATTTTAAGTCAAACTGTCAGATTAGTAAGCAAGACTAATCATGCACACTCTAGTGAAACATGGTCATGGAGGATATTCACACTACGGTCACCAAGGTATTCTGTGTGTCGTTATGGTAAAATGAATCATGATATTGTTAGTCCTGTTGCCCTTCTCTACTTTTTTATACTCTTATTTGTCTCACACTGGTTTCCTGTGTGTCGTGCATTCAGGAAAAAAAAACACCTTGTAATGAAGTTCCTTCGTTAGTTTGTGTGCTGCTAAGTATGTTAAAGTCTGGGTCTTTTACTAACCATTGTTAAGGCTTGTTGCATTTTTCAGCTTAATGCCATTTTGACAGACGTGCCTCATTTGTAGTGAGTCATTACGTTTTGAAAAAGTGGTTTGCACTACTTCTGTTGTAGAGCTGACCAATGCTTTGTGTGTGATGCAACTGTTCTTTATGGTTAAACATTTGAAAAAGTCATCATTCAAGCAAACCATGTTTATTTATGATTTAATTCATTATTTTAAAATGACTTAAAATGTCTTCTTCTGATGAGTTGTCATTTTCATATTGTGATGAGTCATGAATTTGCTAACTCTGTGACTTTAGGATGCATGAAAGGAAGTAACATTTTTCTCTTAATTTTCCTTTATTTTCTATTCCATATCCTGGATTACATGTTAGTTTGTCAACACTGTTTATCTATGGGGTTTTTTTTTTGTTGCTGAAATCAAGGGAGAAGTTTGTTCACCACAGCCTCTGCTCCGCAGAGCAGGCTTTATACTTGATGTCAAGGCATTTCCGTGAGGATTTGTTTGCTTTCGGCCCCCAGAGCATTAGTGAGGTCAGGTACTGATGTTGAATGATGAGTTGGGCATGGTGGGTTTTCCAACCACAGTGTGATTCCAGATTTTAGTTCGCATGGTGCTAATTGGTATACATGAGCTTCCATTACACATTGGCTGCATTAACATTGAAGCTCCAGTGAGAATCAAACTAAGCAAGTCCTGGACACTAAGCATCTCAAGGGGAAAATTGATATTTTGTTTTGCCAAACTGTTCCATTTAGAAGTAGATACGTATTGCAGAGGGTAGAGTTGTTTTCCAGAGGTAGTGGATGTGGTGAGCTACGGTGTACGATACAGTGGCAGGGTATCTAGCCAAACCTTGGACACACTTTCCTCTCCCTCTCTTGGTTTATTGGACGGTTGTCTGGAAAACAACCGTCATACGGGATCTTCATTAGTAGGAACTGGAAAATAGGCACGCACACGCTTCTCCTGGCAATTTGACGCAACACACTACGGATGTGAACTTGCAGTATAGATGGAATGATTATTATTGAAATGATTCGTCTTCACTGTGGTGATTCTTGAGCAATATGAATTGCTCAACCTGGCAGTTTGCCTGCATAGCAGACAAGTTTAGGCTGGGATAAAACCTAGCTAAAATGAAAATGTGGAGTGTGTGCAGTCTTTTGTAAAGTTTGACCTCCAGTTATTAAACTTGGATGAACCGATAAACTCAACCTTTTTTTCCCCACATGTGAATTTCTCAGGCTGTGGTGGGGCACTTTGAAAAGCGTAAAAATGTTTAGATTGTGTTTAAAAAAAAAAAAAAAGTGTGCATTTTAAGCTTTGACTGAAGCTTACTTGCAATACAAGAAGATGGTTCTTTTAGCTTCAGCTGCAATTACAGAACCTATGTTACCGACATGTACTTCTGTCATTTCAGCGCGCTGATCATAAAAACTGGCTTATGCCTTCTACAGACTGTACGATTGTGACTTCATTACAGATCACATTGTGCTGCATGGATCTAATAAACTTGGGTACGACGTATATATGTTGTACGATGGTGTGTACGAAGGAATGTAGACGTACAATAACACCTGTTGAATCGTAAGCTACGGCACAAGTCCGTATAGAAGAATAAAACGTCATGTGCTAGCGGTGCTTTAACAGAACGACAGTTAGAGGACGCGTCGGATAAACCGGCCCTCGGCAGCCACAACTCACTCTTCTTGTTCGTGTCTCATGTACCTTTATTCCGTCGTTTCACCTGTTGTATGGATATTGCGCTCTATGTCGTGTCATTTCAAGCTGCATTTTTATTGGCTAATCAGTAGAGGAAGGTTGTAGCAGCACACACTCCGAGATGGTCGTCTTAGATTTCTGACAGTTTTTTGTTAGAAAATAATCACAGGCTGTCGTGACAACAGTCGTCTTCGGACCTCTCTTACAGTGCGACGTAGGACCACCGTTTAAGAGCCACAACCAAAGAAATCACTACGATTGTTTCACGGTTGTCATCGTTTGTCTCGGACAGCCCAACATCGTACATTGCATGCCAGGCATTAGTGTGTTCAGTCATTTACTGAAAAGCAGCTTCCCTAATGAGACCTCTTCCTCCATCTTTACCAACTGACCCCTTTAACCAGTAAATAGGGGGCATGGAGTGCTCTGTAAAAACACACACGCATGCCTCGTTGCCCTGTAAACCCCCTCTCTTTAACTGGTGTGGGGCTGTAGGACACACTAGGGTGATACATTATTCATGGATCGAGCGGAGGAAGGTGCCATGCGTCCGCTCAGGCGTCCCCTCTGCCACGCAGGGGGTGTTTATGATCCGACAGACCCCACAGGATGCATCCCGGCTTTGCGTGTGTGTTTTTGTTTGCAGTGTCCAGGGTCGAGTGTGAAAAAAAGGGCTCCCATCAGTCAAGAGGTCTGGGTTAACATCCTGTGGAAGGAATGGAACTCGGTGGGGGGGGCGCAGAGGATAGTTTATAATGTTTAGTTTTTCTTGTATTGGTGTCAAGGCTGCTCTATTTATCGTTTACGAATTGTTACTGTTATCCCAGTATTGATAAGATAGTATGCAGTATACACCCGAGCCTCTTAACCAGTCGCAGAGCGTCTCTCTAAGTGCTGTGAGCAAATGTTCCTGACCACTCTCAGATGTTCTTTCATGTTTGGATGAAGGGAGACATTCATGTGAGCCAGCAAATATAAATCATTGGCCTGCATTATTTTGCTTACAAATGTTTCTTGTCACATCAAGCGTTCTCTAGTTTCTTTTTTGTCTCAAAACAAATTGCAGAATGCATACTACAGTAATGGAGAAATTAGTGAATTTTTTTCCCTCAGTGTTCAAGTCACAATTATTAGTCACACTTTGTTTTTTTTGTTTTTTTTGCACTCGATCTTTCTTCAATGTATCGTTTGACATCGTTTGTTTTTTTTTGTCTTTTTATGCTGTTTTACATTTGTTTTTGCATTTTCATTTTTACAATTGACATATTTTAACCTGTTTTATTTTTGTCTTTTTTTTAATTAATTAATTTTTTTTACAAATCCTTCAGCATTCCAGTCCGTTTGTCTGTGTGCTGGTTTTTCGGTCTTGCTTTTAATACATTTTGAGCTGCGCCTTATATATAAATGTATTTTTTAAAAATATATATAAATGTATTTTTGTCATTGTTATGAAACAATGTTTTTCATTGTTCGCTCTTCTTCCACAGTGTGCTTTTCTTCAAACATAAATCAGAACAGTGCTAATAGTTACTGTTAGTCACTAATAGGTACTATTGTTACTGTTCCTTGCGTTTACACATGAGTACTGTTGTATAGAAGAGACACCTTTTTTAATGAAGTAGATCACTGCTGTCCCTCAGCTTGCTCTTTTCACACAGTACGTATGTGGAACATGTGTAGGTGCTCTTATCCCCGTTGTCCGTGGCCGTGGGGGGGGTTAATCAGGCGGACGGGCAGCTGCCTTCAGGCCCAGCGGGGAAGATTAGCAGCTCTGTGTGGGAGGGGGGTGGAGGCAGGACGGCCCCTGTCTGTAGCTTCCTCTCGCCAAAGCCCCTGTAAACGGCTTACAAACAAACAGCTGCACATTTAATTAAGAGGGGCTGTCTGACCGAGGAGCAACAACACAGGCGAGGAACTGTTGAATGTGTACTAGAACACAAGCATAATGTGTATGTACATGTGTTCCATTCCTTTACGAACACACTTGTGCCAAAACACACCAGTGCTTGCGCCGGGCCTCTTTAAGGACCTGTTGTAAAGCGTGACCCGGCCAACTGCCCCAGTGACTGTAGATGTAGGCTGCTTAAACAAGTGCATTGTATGTGTACACACATGGACACACATTCCATTCCTTTGCGAACACACTTGCGCAAATACGCACAAGTCGCAGGTGCCCTGCCTCTTAAGGATCTGCTGAAACGCATGACCTGGCCAACTGTCCCAGTGACTGTAGATTATTCTACGTATGGAGAACTGGCATTTATAACGGGCCGCAAACTCAACACACACGTCTGAAGCCTGTAAAATATTGCCCTTATCTTCTTTTCTACTGCGACTGTTCACATTCCGATTTGGCAGCTAATGTTCTGGCTTCAGCAAAACAATGAATGAGGAAAACATTCACACGGCAGACCCACTTTAAAAACAGACTCTAATGGGTAAGCTTTGACTAAGTCCCAGCTTCTCTGTGTGACAAGGCTGCTTAGGCCACCAACCCATTTGTCTGTAGCAAAGCACAGGGCTGTCCCAGTCGTAACTTTTATTCGTGGTGTGATATTAAGCAGGCAGCTAAAGTCCGTTTGATGTAGAGGGTTGTAAATGCTTGAAAACTAGCCATGTAAGTTTAGACCCGTAAGTGAAGTTTCAGCGACGCAGTCATTTTGAAACATTAGCTTCGTGTTTGCAGCCCCTTTTTCATGTTTTACTCCAAAAGATTGCAGTACCACATTAAGCCAATATCAGTGAATTTTTTACATGTTCGTATGCGTGATCTATGTAAAATTGATTGCTTTTGGATGATCACCAGAGTTTGCTTAGGGACGTATAAAGCCATTCTCATTACAAAATGCATACGTGCTTGTGGTTCAGTAGTAAAATTAATGTGTTTGCTGTTTTAGAATTTGTAAATCACTGATGCTAATTTAATTTGATCTAAGTTTTCCTAAAAATTCCTCTTTTGCTTTTCTGATGTCACGCTGGTTGGAAGATGGTGTCCTCAGCATTTTTAAAATATATAGATTCTGGTGAACACTAGTATTATATACATTCCATGCCAAAAATTTTTTCGATGTAATATGCTAAGTGTTGAATAATGTTTTCCTACTAAGTATTATAATAACAGCCTGTTGGCTGTTCCTTAAGTAAAACAATTCCCTCATGCAAATGTTATACAAAAAATACACTAATATTCTCTGTCACCTAATCGTTCAGTTGTCTTTTAATAGACTGGGGTACAAAAACAAATGTGTCTTCGTTGCTGCAGAGGGTATTGGTGATTTTCTGCAATCGTAGTCTATTCTTGGAAAGATGGAAATCTTGTTGGCGGAAGTTAGACTGTGGAAGAGGATTGTGTATGTTTTTCATTTGTAAACCCTCCCCCAAAATAATGCCTGTACTGTCTCTCTTGTAGTAGTGAGAGGATTAGCTGAATGCAGCATTCATTTTGCTGTTGCCTGTCCCGCTTGGCTCGAGGGTCGAGTGCGCTTTGGCTCGGAGACCCACCACACAAAAGGCCAGCCATTTCACGGCTGATTGCTGGACACCGGCTCCACTTTTGACACAAAGAGGCTGGCATTCATAACTAGCGATTCGGAAACAACAATTAAGCTCATCCCTTCTTCTACTGCTCGGTGTCACTTCTTGGCCCTTCCAGTCCAGGCCTGTGTGTGTTTCTGTATGTCAAAGTGAACTTTATTGTCATCTCAGCTGTTTACAGTGAGCTGGCGTGGCTCCAGATTTTAGAGTGCAAAAGGACACATATATAAATGAACTGTAAATATAAACTCTAAACTAGAAGTACAGTAAGACATGCAGGTTATGTGACATCCAAAACAATTGTTCAAATGTTCCATCTCTGTGTCTCTGTCTCTCTCTGTCCTGTCTGTGTCCCTGTCCTGTCTGTGTCCCTGTCCTTTCTCTCTCTGTCCCTGTTTGTTTCTGTCCTCGTTTTTCTGTGTCCGTGTCCCCGGTTGTCTGTGTCCGTGTCCCCGGTTGTCTGTGTCCCTGTCCCTGTCTGTCTGTGTCCCCGTCTGTCTGTGTCCCTGTCTCTGGTTGTCCGTGTCCCTGTCCTAACCCATCTTTGTTTGCCTTGTTTGTCTGTGCTTGTGTCTCTGTCCTGTCTGTCTATGTACCCCTGTCCTGTCTGTATGTCTCTTTCTCTCTTTCTGGACTTCAGGCCGGCCTGTACTAAGAGAGGATTTAGTAGCAGAAGGTAGCGTTGTTATTGGAGACAGCCAGGTGCTCTCAAGGTTTCAGTCACTTTAGGTCACGTAACTTGTGTTTTTGTCCTTCTGGTTCTCACAGTCTTGTGTATAATATTGGTTATCTTTTGTTAACTACAAAAGATAACCCTGGCAGGCTTTGGACCCCTCAGTAGATGCTAAACATTGGACATGGTGACCTGGTGCTCATATGCTGTAGAGCATCCTATTCTATTGATAGTACTGTGTGTGCACAACTGAACACCTGTGTGCACCGCAAAGCTGAGCTCACTAATTAGAAAGGGTGTCTGGAGACTTCTGAATCTAAACACAAGGGGCTTCATGTCGCATAACTACATAACTTGTATAACAATTTCCTAGTTACTTGCAACACATAGCCATTATTGAGTAATATGTCTTAATGTTTTTAACTGCGTAGTCAATCTGCAGCGTAGACCATAAGATATTCTTATATAGAAAGAAGTGTGAATACTGAGGTCTGCTCTTTTGCAGTTTTTTTTTTTTTACTGATAATGTTTTTCCTTTACTTCTCTTGTATACGCACATACACCTCCTTATGTCCACTGAACGATATGTGCGTAGACGTGAGAGAGTCTCGTTCCTGCTGTCAATTATTTAGTTCCGTTCAGCACCACACACCTGCCATGCTTCTGCTCAGCTGCCTCGCCCAGCACTTTTAGCTTCAGCCTGTCTAATCACTCCGTGAGCATGAGGCCAACTAATCGCTCCATGAGCTTTTAATTGCCTCAAAACATGTCTGGCGATGGTTAGATGGAGGTTATTGGTTGTAGCGTCTGTTAAGGAGGAAATGGCTTTAAAATGTGTGCAGGTCAAGGTTTGCCTCCTGGATTTCGTCCGGGTACATGAATGATATTGGATCAAATGAAATGGGCTTGGGGTTATACGATAAAAATGTGATGAGACCTTTAGAGACTACTTCATGGGAAACAGTATTGCTTAACAAAACAGTAACAAAGAGAAAATATGCTCTTAACAATACTCCTTTTCTTTAGTGTGGTAAGGAGGAAAATAATAAAAAGGAAAATGACATTAGAGACTAGCATCCAGGCAGCGACCTGCAGTTTAAATGACACTTCTACTTATTGTTTATAGGTATCATGTTGTTGTCCAAATGTATCACCAAATCATAGGATTACATTGTGTTTAGGTTTATATAACCATTTAAATACAAACTTAAGAACTTTAATCTACTCATGCCCCTGAATGTTATAACCTGATAGCTAGTTGTTATTGAATTGTTTTGTTGTGTTTTCTATTTAAGAGACCCATTATATTATAAATGTTAACCATCTGATTAAACTGTTTCAAATCAGTAAAAATGTAACTTTACATAAGCTGTGTATGTCATGAGTGAAGTGTCCACGTTCACTTCAGTAATACTGATAACTGTGATCTCCAGGTTTGAGGTGATAGATTATGTACGTTTTAACGTTGGATGTCATTGTTTTAAAACTATTGACTGATAATGAAATGCAGTAAAGTGTTTGAAGGGCTAAATTAATATTGTGTGTTGATAGTGTATATTTATTTATTTATATATA